>CM034151.1:493316310-493482639 GCA_019776745.2 Taxus chinensis | reverse complement strand
ATTCTTTATTGGCCACACGGATTACTTGCAAATTTTGCCATGCTCATATGATATGCTTCCCTACCCAAGATCCTTTCATTCCTTTGCATAATTACTTACTAGATAACCCTGTAACTCTGCGCTTCATGGCGAGCATGCAACCTACCACGACTCCTCTCTTACATATGAATACCAATATCCAAACAACCAAGAGGGATACACATATGTATCAAGTGGCCCCTACGGTCCAAGGTCTCAATCCCGCGACCACTCACTGGTGACAGGAGTAGCTCATTCGGGGATGTCTTCGAGGTTTGATGCTCCACATATTCAAATCCCCGAAATAAACAAGGAGGCTTATAGTTTTGGTTTTGGCAAAGTCAAGGCGATCTAGAGAAATATGGCACGAGATAGGGGAAAAAATATAGAATAGATTGAGCAGCTCAATGAGGGTCATGCATCATCATTATGGTGAAATTCAAGGAAGATGCACCCGACAGACATGATGTCCACAGAATCAACTAAGGTTGATAAAAAATTTAGGTTTTGGGGGTTTAAAAACAAAAATTAAGTGATGTGTAATATGTAAACAAACTCCAATCCCCCCATAACTAATAATAGGATGATACATGGATATATGTCAAAGCATGCACACGTAGGAAGAGGCAATCAAAATAGCCAACCAAAAATCCACCACATGTCACATTCATGTGTAATGCAACTGTTATAACTTTAAATCACCATAAATTCTTCCTCAATGCTCCAAATCACTCAACTTGGTACTGTTATAAAGATCTTGTCCGACTCTTCATCATGAAATCATGAAAATAATATTTAGTGAGGTCAAGGTGAAATAGAGAAAAGATGGTTTCAGGCATTAAAATGAAAATTGTAACAACTCAACCACTCGATTTGTGAAGTATGGTGCTCCTTCCTTCTCTTACAAGAAAAGTGACATGGTGAAGTGGTCTAGAAGGGGTGCCCATGATGGTTTTTAAACATTCAATACATCTTGTTAGTGGTTGGAGGTAGGAATATGAGTTTCCCTCTCTTTTACTTCCTCTCTCTTCCTCATTATTCTTATTTTAGAATGAATCTCATTTGAAAAGGTTAGACCCCATCAGAATACAAGGGCACCATTCAGAGTGATTCTCCATGTTTTTTTGAGTTACAGGCCTAAGATTTTAATCCTTAAAAATATGTTTCTTCCTTACTCCTTGAATGTATTGAACAATTCAGCCTTATAAGGCAATAAAATTCATGTTTTGTGGTTATTCTTTACCCCAGCTTATGTTCTATTTCATTTTCTTACCTCTTCATTCATTTGTACGTATATTGTGTATGCTTTATCACTTTTTAGGGTTCATTTATGTTGTCCATTGTGTTAAAATGGAGATTTTAATGTTCTCTTGGACTATGGTGGTCTTGTCTGCCCTCTCATTCTTCATTCTTTTTAACTTTCACTCATTTGAGAGTGTCCTTCCCCTTCTTCTTACTGCTATCACCTCCCCTTAATCTAGGATTTCCCATTTTTGCATCTCCCTCTCTTCGTGGTCCCTTGGAATGTTAGAGTAGGATTACTTAGCTATATTTCCCTTTTCTTAGGAGTAGTTTTAACATTAGGAATAGGTAGAGGAGCTGGCATTCTTTGAAGGTTAGTCTCATAATACAAGTCCTACAACTTGGGGACAATCCCATATTGCCTCAAAACCTCGGATCTTCTTAATTCAAGTACCGGTGCAAATTTGAGATACAACAGAAGTATCTAAATGAATACTAGGAGAGCGTGGGGTCTCTTGTGTTGTTTATGTGGATTTTTATGACATGTTTGAAATATTTGTGATGTTCTAGATATGATATTATTGTCTAGTTAAAATCATGAACTTAAAACATGCAATGAAAGAAAGATGGTTATTAAAAGAATGAAAACTACACAATCAATAAGATATTTTTACATTATTTAGATTAATTAAAAATGTGTGAAAATAAAATATGGCTTGCAAAGAGGTACTGAGAATTAGCCTACTACGGCTAGTTTCAGGTGTGTTTAAGGTTGGAGTCCTCGATAGACCCAAGGGTATGAGCGACCATAATCTGTGTTGGTGTTGGTATAAGGCATGATTATTTGGGCATATTCCCTCACTTCATGGTCCCATAGTGATAAGGGTGTCGAGTACTTAATCAACATACCACCCGCTAATTATTTATACTCAGTCAGAACATTGAGTTGGCTTCCCCCTTGGTGATGAAATCTAAGTAGGTATACTAAGAGGTAAGTGTTAAAAATGTAGATTTTATTTATACATGATCTAGTTGTATGTGAGGGGAAATCATGAATGTAAATTTTTAACCCCTATTTAGACTAGATGAGCAGGCAAGAATGAAGGTTATTTTTAAGACCCGAAAAGGAAAATTGATTTCAATGAGTACATGACACACAAGATGTGATGTTGGAAAAGAAATTTAAAAAAGAGAGGAAAGATGTACCTTTGTTTGCTAAATACTCCTTTTAATTATTTTATGTATTTTTTGCGAAATACACCAAAGGACTCCAAGTTGAAAAGTTAGTTAATTTCACAAAAAATGAAAAAAGAAATGGATTATACTATAGAAATTCAAATTTTAATTAAAAAAATGACTATGGTCCAATCGGGTGTATCGGAATGTTTTAGTAGATTTTAGGGTCTGATTATTTTACATAAAGAAAACCTCTAAAAGAAAAAAATAATAGGTTTAAATGACACCTGTGTGGGTGATATAGAAGGAGACGGATCCAAAATATGCACACAAAGCTTCCTTTCCAAATATTCAGGGTCTTGTACATACAAAAATAGCTTGACAGGATAGATATTAGACAACAATGTGATGAGTTTCTTAGCAAAGACCAATCCTAGGAACAAAAGGGCTTCCTTTGATGGGTGTCAACTTGTATTTTTGAAATGAAGTTAGATAAAATGTTAGAAATATAGATAATATGAAATAATGGGGATACGAAGGTGTAGATATACATTGTTCGAATATCGAGACTCAATCAATGTCCTTGACAATAGGCTGGGGAAAATTAAAAAACATATTCCAAGTCATGATTGGTCTCGTTGCTTTATTCCAAAAAAAATCCAGCTACTCAGTGATATTGTTTGGATTTAGTGTCAGGGTGATGATGTAGAGGATTAAGTCATAGTTAATGTCATATTGTTCTCACAGGAAGGGTTTTCGTACAACCAATAGGTCAAAGATTGTGTTTGGTATGTACCCTGCTCCTAGCAATGTCATCTAACATAAACAAAGGCTTACAATAAATGACTGATTATCCATGATTAGTGATTCTAAAAAACAAGGAAATATAAACAAGAAAGATAATATAGGAGTTTTTTGACATAGAGAAATATTGATCACTGTAGAGACTAGATTTGATAAAACGTGCTTTCTAAAGTCTATGATTATGATAAAGAACAAATTATGCTTTTGGTTGATGAGGTTTAGCCTTAATAATAGATTGTAAATGTTTTAAAATAATATAATCTTATCTTGACAAGAAGGATATTAATCTAGTTGACTAGGCATACAAACTTATTGTTCTAATGGAAACTTAACTCTATGAGATGCTTGAGATTCTTCACACTTGATCCACCTGCAAGTATAGATATCTTGGACTTATTTTTGACAGCTTTAAAGGTTGGATGCTTGAGAGAGAATCTGGGAGTTCAAGACCAAAATAAAATTCCTTGGGAAAGGCCCAGGTATGGTTTATATAGAATCAATGCCATTTCAACGGATCACCATCGATCCACACAGATCAGTGCCAATTGCGGGATTTAGTTTTAACTACTTATTTTCATGGGGTTTTTGGTTCTTAAATGGGGTTTTAAGTTTTTAGGAGGGTTGTTAGGTTGTTTAGGTTGTTTCATTTTATTTGTTTTATTGATTTAAGTTTGTTTTATGGTTGTAGGTGGTGAAATGGTGAATGCAAGTTAGTAGAAAGGTTAAATGACCATGTGGGGTTACAAAAGGGTTTTTTAAAGTGCATACAAACATATGTGAATTTGGGTGACATACTTATTGTGTCTATAAAAACATTTTAGAGATGTCACTATTCACCTTAGTCAATTTATACAAGCCTCGTTTCTTCCCTTTTTTCACACATTGCACACATTATTTCCCCTTATCCCACTATGTCTGCCTGATTCCTCTTATTATATGTTATTATTCTTGCTCTTAATCAGCCTAGACCTTCATCATTCATCATAATTTTATTATTGGAATTTTTTCCCCATAATTTTCAACCTTTGACCTTAGGGTTTCCCTCAAGGATGATGTCATTGCCCTTGGATGATGGATTCTATTTTGGATTTTTCCTAGTTGATGTCATTACTCATGGGAAATGGTGTTAGCTATATATGTTTGACCAAACTACCATTAAATTCACCACTCTTACAACTACTTGTTTGTTGGGGTTTGCAATCAGGTTGTATAGATAATATATCAGATCTAAGCATACATGCAAATAAAAATGAATATTCTACCAAAAGAAATATACAAAACAAGAGATATAAATCAACACCAAATTTAACGTGGTTCACCCAGTGTGGGCTATGTCCACTAAGAAACAAGCCAATCTATTATCCAAAGCTTTGAGAAGATATAAAATTGAAGATTTACAATCTTCTACACCTCTCAGATGTACAATACTTTCTTTCTCTCAAGATTTTGCTTCATCACCAAGAATTATTTCTCTCACCAAAATTTTCAAATTCTTCTTAATTCTTATTAGTACTTACTTCTAAACCCTAGCTTTTATGCTTATATAGTCATTTATAGAATTATGGCACTTAGCCATGTAATTACAATAAATAGATATAATTTAATGCTAAAAATATATCTAATTACCAAGATTTAATTAAAACATCCTCACATAGGTAACCGATGTTCGGTTCAGCCCTAAATCGATGTTAGTTCCTCCTTGCTTAACCTATTCCGGTCTATGGGTGAAAAATGTCTAGTTACCCCCTAACCAATGATGGTTACTGTGTTTTATAGCAAGTTTCACATTACATGCTAAACTAAATTAATTGAGCTCCATAACTCAACAATCTTCTACTTAGAGATTAATTACTGCACCATACCTGTACAACATCATTCTTGGATCCTTCCTTAGCTTTGTTTCTTCCTCTTCAAGTCTCAAACTTGAAGAACAACAGAAGTGGAGTGTAGCCTCAACTTCTCCTTTTGCTAATGGCTTCATTAGCATATCCATATGGTTCTTACCCATATGAATCTTTTCCAAATTCAACTGTCCATCCTCCAATATCTATCGTATAAAGTGATACCTCAACTAAATGTGTTTCATTCTCAAATGAAATGTTGAGTTATTTTCCAAGTGAATTGCACTCTGACTATCCCTGAACATAGTTTACAATCATCTTACTCATTTCCCAACTCTTCCATGAACCTACTCATCCATATCATATCCTTGTTAGCCTCTGTAGCTACAACATACTCTACCTCTGTAGTAGACAAAGCCATAACCTTTTGTAATCTTGAAATCTACCTAATTGCCATCCCACCTACTCTAAAAATATATCTAGTAGTGTTCCTTCTACCATTCAGATCTACATCCATATCCGAATCAACATATCCACAAAATGAAATATTTGAGCCTCCATAGCATAGTTGCATGCTAGATGTCCCTTTTAAATACCCGAGTATCCATTGGACTGCTTTCCAATGCTCTTTACCTAGATTGGCCAAATATCTACTCACAACTCCAACTGCCTATGTAATTTTTGGTCTGGTACAAACCATAACATACATGGGAACTCTCAACTGTTGAAGCATATGGCACTCATGTTTCATCTATTTGACCTCCTCATGTGATGATCAACACTGATATTTTCTCAATTTGAAGTGTCCAGCCATAGGTGTACTAATAGGTTTTGCATTCTACATGTTGAACCTATCTAACACCTTATAGATATAATCTTCCTAAGAAAAATACAATTTCTTGTTTTTCTTGTCTCTATGTATTTTCATTCCAAGGATTATTTTTGTAGATCCTAAATCTTTCATAGCAAATGTGTGAGCTATATTTCCCTTAATCTCACCAATGTCCTACATACTAGATCCTGCAATAAGCATATCATCCACATACAGTAAAAAAATAATATAGCTCCCATTTTAAGCTTCTTGAAATAAACACAATGGTCAGATTCACATCTCAAGTAACCATGCTCATGCATAAAAATATCATACCTCATGTACCATTGCCTTGGAGCTTGCTTGATTCCATATAGGCTCTTTTTCAACTTGCACACTACTTTATCCTTACCCTTGAATTCATACCCAAGTGATTGCTGCATATAAATCTCTTCATCCAAATCACCATGAAGGAAAGCCGTCTGCACATCTAGTTGTTCTAAGTACAAATCTTCTATTGCAACTAAACTCAATACAGTACAAATAGAAATCATCTTAAAAACATGAGAAAATATTTCACCAAAGTCAATACCTACTTTTTATGCAAATCCTTTTACTACAAGCCTTTCCTTGTATCTTTTCTTTCCACCCTCTTCTTCCTTAATCCTGTAAACCCACTTGTTCTGCAATGTCCTCTTACCTGCTAAAAAATTAACCAAATCCCAAGTCTGGTTCTGTTCCAAGGAGTCCATCTACTCATCCATGCCATGCTCCCAATGAATGTTGGTCTTATCTTGCATTGCTTCTTCAAAGCTCTCTGGTTCACCATTATAAGTCAATAAGAAATAAAATAGAGAAGGTGTAAATATTTCTGGAGGTTTACTTACCCTTTGTGACCATCTCACAGGAGTTTGGGATACCAAAGGCTCAATTTGGACCTCTTGGAAATTTGTATCCAAATCTGATAGTGACTAACACAGGTCACCTGTAACTGACGCTGGTTCTGCTAACTGATACTAGTTATGATGACTAATGTCGATCAGGGGTCAACCAACACCGGTTAATGTGTAACCCTGTCGGTGATACTTTTAAAGCCGAGAGTTCATTTTCATTCACAAACTTCTCAACTGGTTCATCCTTGGGTACCAAAATTTTATTCCTATACATTCTCTTTTCATTCCATTCAACATCATGACTCCTAATAATTTTAGAATTATCTAAATCCCAAAAATAGAAACCGAAATCACCAGATCCATAACCAATGAAAGTACATCTCTTGGATTTTAAATCCAACTTCTTTCTATTTTCCTTATCAACATGCAAAAAAGATTTTGAACCAAAAAATTTAAGAAAAGAAAGATCTACCTCTTTTCCGATCCAGGATTCCTTTGGTATTCCTCCATCTAGTAAACTTGAAGGCCCACAGTTAATAAAATAAACTGCTGTATCAATTGCTTTTTCCTAAAACTACAAGGATAGTCTAGAATGTATCCTCATACTTCTAGCACGTTTCATGATTGTCTTGTTCATTATTTTTGCAACACCATTCTCCTGTGGTGTTCTTGGAACCATTCTTTCTCTACGTATCCCATTCACTGAACGATAATCATTGAAACCTTGCTACAGTATTCACCACCATTGTCAGATCTAAGACACTTTAACTTAGAATTTTATTCATTCTCAACAAGGGCTTTCTATCTTTTAAAAGTCTCAAAAAACATCAAATTTATGTTTAATACAATAAACCCATACCTTTCCTGTATCATCATCAATGAAAGTAACATAATAATGGGATTCACCATGAGAAGCTACCTGAGCTGGTCCCCACACATCTGAGTGTACAAGCTCCAATTTCGTCTCCTTCTTAGTTGACCCAACTTTGAGAAATCTCACTCTCTTTTACTCTCTAAAGACACAATGCGCACAGAAATCAAGATCTAAACCTTTTAAATCTGATAACATACCCTTACCCTTTAAGATCTGCATTTCTTTTTGACTCATATGGCCTAGCTGCTTATGCCGCATGCATGCATATGAATATGAAGTAGATAATGTAGAAAAGGAATTAGTAACACAGGTAGATAAATATAACATTCCTACCTTCTTACCTCTTGCCATAACAAAAGAACCCTTGGTGACTTTCCAAGAGTCTCTTATAAAAGTAACCATGCAACCAGATTCACCTAGTTGCCATGTAGAAATAAGATTCCTCCCGAGGTTTGGCACATGCCTCACATCTTGCAATACCCATGTATTTCCATTCTGTAATTTTAGATGAACTTCCCCTTTACCACTAATACTGCAAGATTCATCATCATCCAAATAAACATGCCCAAAATTACCCTGGACATAATTTTTGAAATAACCCTTATTAGGGGTTGCATGGAAAGAAGCTCTTGAATATAAAACCCATGATTCAATTCTATCATCTAAATAAATAATAAGAGCATCTTGCATTACCCTTGATGTAGCAATATTTTCTTCTTTACCTTTGTCTGGTTGTTGGTTCTCTTTGTCCTTTGACCAACAATATTTCTTTACATGTCCTTTCTTTCCAAAATTTTAACAAGTAATTCCCTTACTTCTGCATTTAGATCTACTACCCCTTGATTTTGATTTCCCATTACTCTTATTCTTGGATATCTCCTTATGCCTGCCTTTTATTTCTACATTTAAAGCATTCCCAGATGATGATTCCTATGTACATTTCCTGCGAATTTCTTCATTCAAGATTATACTAACCACATCATCAAACTTCAAAATATTATTAGCAAATGTTGTATTACTAACAACCATTACCAAGTTATCCCAACTACCAGACAAAGAACATAAGAATAAAAGTACTCTTACTTCATCATCAAATGGCATAGCAACCGATTTTAACTGATTTACAATAGATTGAAAATCATTCAAATGACTATATGTAGATCCACTTTCATGCATCTTATAATTGAATAGTTTCTTCATAAAATAAAATTTATTTGAAGCACTTGGTTTTTCATATAAACTATCAAGAGAATTTATTAACTCTACCGTAAAAGTTACTTCTATAATATTAGAAGCCACAGATGCTATCAGGCTCAATCTTATAGATCCCAAAGCCTTTCTGTCAATAATCTTCCATTCTTCATCAGTCATTTTCATAGGTCTAGACTTCTCATCCAATGGTAAATATAAATCTCTTTGATACGTATAATCCTCAATCTGCATCTTCCATAATTGATAATTTAGGTTGTCAAACTTCTCTACCTTGTATTTGTTTTCTTCTGCCATTATTGTAGCTCCCACTCAATCAGAAAACCCTCTGTGAGTAAATATGTCAACACACAAAACCCAAAAAAAGTTTTGATACCACTTGTTAGGGTTAGCACACTGGTTATATAGAAAAAATATCATATCTAAGCATACATGCAAATAAAAGCGGATATTCTACCAGAAGAAATATGTAAAACAAGAAATATAAATCAACACCAGATTTAACGTGGTTCACCTAGTGTGGGCTACATCCACCAAGAAACAAGCCAATCTATTATCCAAAGCTTTAACAAGATATATAATTGAAGATTTACTATCTTCCACACCTCTTAGATGTACAATACTTTCTTTCTCTCAAGCTTTTGCTTCATCACCAAGAATTCTCTCTCTCACCAAAATTTTCAAGTTTTTCTTAATTCTTGTTAATACTTACTTCTAAACCCTAGATTTCATGCTTATATAGTCATTTATAGAATTAGGGCACTTAGCCATGCAATTACAATCAATATTTATACTTTAATGCTAAAAATAGATCTAATTCCTGAGAGTTAATTAAAACATCCTCGCACATGTAACTAACATCGATTCTCCCTAACCGATGTCTATTCCTCCTTGCTTGACAAATGTCGATCCTGGGTGACTGATGTCGGTTCCCTCCTAACTGATGATGGTTACTATTTTTTCTAGCAAGTTTCACATTGCATGCTAAATTGAAGTAATTGAGCTCCACAACTCAACATTGTTTATAAACAACTTGTGTATAATCACTCTTACTCTCAATATTTCGTACTTATTAGCTAAATTTGGATTCTTGGAGCTTACCTCTATTACATTTGGGTCACCATAGTGAGTTAGGACTAGAGATCTTCATGTTGAGAATTCCACTTCTTGCTACACCTTTAACCCTAGTTCATATATCAAGATATGGATGGCTGACTTATGGCTAACATCATCTCTTATCATGTCATATCATAATTATTTATGCTTTCATATACTCTGTGGGCCGGCCTTAAGGATTTGGGTAATATAGTAGGGTATATATAGGAGTTAGAGAGTATGATATTATCATCATATTAAGCACTTGAGTCTTATTTCATGGTTTGGAGGTTCCCCCCTCGAAGTGGCTAAGTCATTCTACTTACATATTGAGTTCATTTCTCTATATTTTAGTGTTCTTTAGTGTTTTATTATTACTGAAATTCAGATCTATCTAAGTAATTTTCATTACAAGTGGTATCATAGCTTGATCTTGGACATCACTACCTCAAAAATCTAATTGTGAAGGTTCAAATATATCTCAAAAATAGTAACAATCTTTTTTTTTCAATTTTTCTTGGTGTTGTGAAATCAGTCAAGTAAGATCCTTTCCAAAATTCCAAAATTTTTGTCTAGTTTTACAAAATTTATATCACTTTTAGGATTTTTTTGTAAATTTAATACCTAGGCTATAATTTTGGGAATTTTTATAAGTTTCTTATATTTTTCAGAAATCTTGCCAAAAATTATCTAGGGTTTATTCTCTATTTATCTATATTCATCTAATAACCTCAAAAAAATCCAAACCTTAAATTTCTACCCTAACGATGGTATCCCAAGACACAAACCCTACATCATGACAAGGAGATAAACTAGAGGCTAAGGGAAGGGTCAAACTCCTAGTAAGGAAGTTTTAGATTTTGAATCTTCAGCTTCAGAGGCATAAGAGCTAGTGTCCCAACTTGAGGACATGGTGAAAAACATGTCAAACAATGTGTAGGAAGAGTTTGGTCATAGCTTTAATGCAATGAAGGGTGAAGTAATGTCAGAATTGCAAATGTAATTTGAGTCATTAAAGAAGGAGTTTCAATATTTGAGCTTATGCCTAAAGTCTAACAATAATTTCCATTTGAGTTATATGGGTTCCTCAAGTAATGCACACTTTAATTCAAAACACACCAACCTGGGTGGATCCTTTGCACACACCACTAGATCTTATAACCAATGCCTTATAATTATTTATAAATTGAAGATGCATAAGCTATATAGGAATGATCCAATCACTTAGATCGATAAAATGGAGATTTTTATTGATCCAAATCAAGTTCCTAATGGATAGAAGGTGGTAATTCCTTCCTTGTACCTAGAACTAGAACCATTCATTTGGTATAGATGGATGTGTAAGAAAAATAAAAAGAAGGGTATCTATTTTATATGCTCTATGTTCATTGATGAGCTCTAAACACACTATAATAATATGTTACAAAGAACTATTTTAGCTAGATCACCAATCTACGACATATAAGTTTAGTCAAGGATTGTATCCAACAGTTCCAAAATCTATCTTTATGAGTGAATGATATCTCAAAGGATCATCTAAATGATATATTCTTGGGTGGACTTAAGGAAAACACCCAACATGAAGTTTTCCTTCTTAATATAGGTTTGATATCAGAATCCATGATCATTACTCGACGTGTGGAGGAAAGAGATATGGTAAAATGAAGGAGCTTCACTAATTATAAAAAACACATGAATCTAGAACCATATTTTTGCCAACTGAGACAATTGGATCCTCAACAAATTGAAGATACAAGTAAAATTCCTATGTTACAATTGTGATAACAAGTAGAGAAAAGGATATAAATGTCTTGAGAATAATTTATTCTACATTGAGGGTCTTAATGAGGACCAAGATGAGGAGGAAACAAATGATGTAGAGGAAGTGATTCTAAAGATCGAGATTGAAGAATCTCAACCAAATATTTCTTTTCATGCCATTTCAGGAATCATCACCCCACAAACAGTCAAGGTTATTGGGTTTTTAAAGAAGAAAAGGGTGATGATATTAATTGAATCAATAAGTAATCATAACTTACTCAATCATAAGTTGGACATAAGCTTAAACTATTTTATTTATCCAACACCATAATATTAGGTCATGGTTGCAAATGGAGGTAAAATTAGTTATTCAAAAAAATTCATAAGATTAAGTTATCGATGGGAGATTAAATACTAGAGGGCCCCATGTATGTCATTTCAATGGGAGGAGTAGACACTGTGTTGGGGGTCCAATGACTTACTACTATGGGAATGATGGAGATGAAATTCCTGGATTTATTGATGTGGTTCCATTTTGAAGGAAGGAATTTTGAGTTGCACGGGATGAAGGATAAAACTTCATAGTTTGTAAGTTATGATCAAATGTAGAAAATGCTGAGGAAGGGTATAGATGGGTTTGTGGGACAATTATTCTCAATGGAAGATCAACCATCGAAAGGATATATACCATTAGATATACATGCCATGTTAATGAGCAATCAGTTTTGTTTGGGAATATGCCAAAAAGGGTTACCACCTAAAAGAGATCGCGATCAAGCTATTCATCTCATAATAGAGATCCAACCACCCAACATTTGACCTTATAAGTACGCTTATCTCCAAAATATTGAGATTGAGAAGATGGTACAAGAAATGTTGGATGTAGGTATTATTCATCATAGTCAAAGTGCTTACTCTTCTTCAATGGTGATGGTAAAAAAGAAGGATGAAGGTTGGCATGTGTGTCCAGACTATAGGGATCTCAATAAATACATAATGAAAGAAAAGTGTCCTATTCATAAAATTAAAGATTTTTTAGGTGAATTACATGGTGTTATTTATTTTAAAAAATTATATCTTTAATTAGGAGACCTTCAAATAAGAATTCGTAATGAAGATATTCGTAAAACAACATTTAGGATACACAAGGGTCACTATGAAATTATTTTAATGTCATTTGGACTTATAAATGTGCCTCATCTACTTTCCAAATTTGATGAATTCAATCTTCTAGCCATTTTTGACGAGGTTTGTCTTGGTATTCTTTGATGATATATTAATCTACAATAAGGTTAGGGGGACCATTTACAACATGTCAATAAAGTATTTGACACTCTTGAACAACACAAAATTTGTTCCAAGCCATCCAAATGTGCTTTTGGGGTAAGAGAGGTAGAATAATTGGGTCATATTGTGTCTTATGAAGGTGTAAAAGCAAATCTTTATACAATCCAAGCTATGGTGGATTAGATAGTTCCTAAGACCCTAAAAAATATCAGGTGATTCTAAGGGATTAAGGGTTATTATCACATATTTGTGAAGAATTATGGGGGAATTATAACACCATACACATCCTTATTGAAGAAATACTCTTTTCATTGGATTGAGGAAACAACCAAATCATTTGAATCAATGAAGAAGGCCATGTGTACTACTCTAATTTTGGATATCCAAAACCTTCATTATTGAATGTGATGCTTTAGGGTGTGGCATATGCATAATAATTATACAATATGGCTACCCCCTTACATTTTAGAATCATTAACTTCAAGTTAAGAACCTATTTATACCAACTTATGAGAAGGAAATGATGGTTATTCTCAATGTTTTCAAACAGTGGAGACTGATCTCATAGGTCATCACTTCACGGTAAAGAAAAATTATGACAACTTGGAATACTTCTTAGAGAAAAAAATCTAATCTAAATAAACACAAAATTGGGTCATTAAGATGTTGGGATATGACTTTGAGATCATTTACAAAAAAGGAAAAGGAAAAGAAAAATTGGTAGCTAATGTACTATCTAGAAGAGATGAGTCCACAAAGGTATTATTAAATGTTATGTCCACACTATATGTAGATTGGGTAGATAAAAAAAGATCTGAATGACAAAATGACACATAAACCCAAACTCCCATTTAAAATATCCAATAGGATCTGAACACTAAAGAAAAACTTGTGTAGAAGGGGATGAATTATGGTATAAGGACCAATTATACTTATGCAAAAAATCTACCCTCTAAAATAAAATTCTATCAAAGCTTCATGCTTCTCTAGTGGGTGGAAATTTTGGATTCCTAAAAACTTATCACAAAGTTAAGAAAGATCTATTTTGGTAAGGTATAGAAGTATATGTCCATAAATTTTTGGCCAAATTCTTGGTGTATCAATGTAAAAAGGGTGAAACTATTAATTTTCTAGGATTTTTGTAGCCTCTATATATTCCCAGTGAGTGGTGGGAAGAGGTTTATGTGGATTTCATCATAAGATTGCCAAATTCTGAAGGGAAAAGTATAATTATGGTGGTGGTTGATATACTCACCAAGTATGCTCATTTTTGTGCTTTTCCACATCTATTTACAATGAATACAATTGTCATATCTTTTACGGATACAATTCAAAAGCTACATGGAACAACCAAGATTATAGTAAATGATCGTGATCCTATATTTACCAGAAAATTTTGGACCAATTAAATCCATGTTTGGGTACGCAATTTACTTTTAGTTCATCATATCATCCCAAAATGATAGATAAACTATAATAGTAAATAAATGTTTCTAGGGGTATCTATGATGCTTTACTTCAGATAACCAGGAGAGATGGGCTAAGTGGCTACCACTTGTAGAATGGTGGTATAACACTTCATTTCACACTTTATCCAAAATTTTCCCATTCCTAACATTATACAGTTACCATCCACCACCCCTCACTTCCAATTTAAGGGTCGAACCCAAAGTAAGAGTAGTTGTAGACGCAAAATTATGCACATATCACCACTTTATTATGGCTTTAGTATGTTGTTATATGGATGAATCTTAAGTAAGAAAAGTACACATTGGTGACACTTTCCCTTTTCCTTGTCTGTTCTTGGATTGAACTCTATTGTGACTCTCTTCTATACTGCTTAGTTTTGTATTCACTTATTGTTAGGTCATATAGATCCCTGTCTGTCTATTTTTTCACATAAATTATTTGTGGTTTCATCACGTTAGCACCTACTCTAGACACTAGCGCACAATCACTTGTGTCCCCTTTGGGTGCTTCTATCCTTCTTATCCTTATTGCACATTTTATCATTTGTGGTTGGCATTATTTCTTTTCTTATCCTTATCCCACACTTCTAGTAGGCATTTTTTGTCACTAATGTCAAAATTCAAACAAGATATTCATATATATACACAACATGATAATTATTATTCCTATCATATATAGTTACTATCACTTTCATCTAAAGGAACAAAATTTTGGGCTACATACGCTACATAAGAAGGGGAAGTACTGAACTCCATAGAAGACATTTACATCAAAGCTAGCTATAGGATGCTATCTTGGTGTCATTTGTGTGAGGGAAACCGAAGGACACTATTCCACACACAAACACAAAGAACTACATGGACTTTGAAATGTAGTGCACCACTCAATACTAAGTTCACTCTTCAAGTGACTACTGACGCTAGTCTGATTTCACATATTACATATTTTTATTAAAATATAATGTATTTATTAGATTGTATAGGTAGCTAGGGTTTGTTTTGTAGTTTATGGGTATGAGTGAAACCCTAACAAAAAAATCAAAGTGACAAAGAAAATATTGAAGCGAAGGCCCTTAAACCCAAAAAAAGAGAAAATCCTAAATATTCACATAAACACTAGCACCTAGAACGGACACTAGTGCCTGAGCACTCATGTATTCCTATTGGCACTTCTTTTCAGCTCAGTTCAAATTCCCAAAACTCTTTTCAAGCCACTATGAAATCATTTCTATCTAGATCCAGTAGATACAAAACCCTGACTACCTCCAGATTACACAGAAATCAACTAAGTCATCTATCACTCTCATTTTCTTATATTTTTACACTGTTGGATGCTCAACACTTGTATATCATTATATATTACCATTTGTATATCATTAGTGACATTATTTAATCTGAAATCAAGATTTAATTATTTTTAGATTAAATCATTTGGTGAACCTGCTCCTTACTCGAACCCCTTGTCCTAGGATCTACCTCCCCCATGGCTCCTAAAAGATACCCCTCCCTAGATCACCATATGACCTTCATGGGCATGAAACCAATGCTTTATAACCTAAAGAAGAATTTGAATTTCTAGATCTCTTGCAAAATACCAATATAATCCCCTCGTCATCTAAAAAATCCTTGCATTCGAACCCTCTATTCCTAAAAAACTCTCAACTTCTGACTCTTGCATTATCTTCCTATTCAAATCCTTCATGAAGATTCTCCCCCATCTACTGTAGCCATGAATGATACCCCATTATCTTCCCCTTGTAATATGGATAAGAATAACACTAGTGTAAATTATTTACATACTGATACTTGTCTTCATGACACTCTTCCTTGCAAAAATGTGGATGATAGTAAATCTTTATCTGCTAATGATAATGCATATCCTAACAATGATGTTCATTGCATTAAAATTGTTGAAAGTGAGCCTACACCACATACTTCTTCTATTTCTGACATTTTTTCCAAATCTTTCCATGCTAAACCTAATGATACTCTTAATGTCTCTTTTACTACTTATGTTGATCATACACCTATTGACTCCCCACCTATTACACCTCTAGAGCCTTCACATACATCCTCTCCTTTGACATCCCATTCCTCTAGACTCAGGTCCCCATGATCACTTATAATGGAAAAATTCAACACCTAAATGTGCCTCTTACTACACAAAACATTCCTTTGCAAGATATCCTTTCCCTCATGCATGTTGTTGGTGATTTACAAAGAAAATTCCATCACATTACCCTAGAAAGTAAATATTATTATGCTTTTGTTGACCATAATACCCTTCCCGAAAACCCCATTCCTAATAAGATTCAAAATTTTGTTTTCCCTAAGGGTTCATTATGCCTATTTACTCATGTTTTGATGGCATGAGTAATCCTTATTTACATCTCAAATATTTATGCTTAGCCATGGCATTCTATTCCAATGATAGATTTGTACTAAAAGCCTTTGATCATATCCTTGTTGATACCGCTCTCTAATGGTATACTCACTTTACTCAATGGATCTATTAATAATTATTATGATATGGAGGATGATTTTCTGTGATGTTTTCTTTCTAATAATGGGCCTAAAGTTACATATGAAAGGTTGGTTATCTTCTTTACACCAAGGAAAACATAACCGATCTTAGATTATATTTTATGCTTTAATTCCTGCTTGCACAATTTATTATTTCAGCCTATTAATTTAGAAATACAATATACATTTTTTCATGGCTTAATTCATCCATTGAATTAAAAGCTATTATATGAGACATGTGATTCCATTACTCTTATTTTCTATAAAGTGATTTATTTAGAAAAAGACTTAATTATGGATAATGTTATAACACCTACTTCTAATCCTTTTACTCTTCCATTTCCTACCAAAAATCCTTCTTTACCACCCATTGTACCCCCTTTATGGTCACCATCTTCTACTCCAAATAGGCATCCTTCCCCTCCACCATCATGTCGGCCTCCACCTAGACCTTCCTCTCCTCCCACGGTGAACTCTTTTTCAAGTTTCACCATATTAATGGCCACCGTGATAATGATTTCTATGCCCTCCATGATAAACTCCAACTATTAGAAGATAATGATGTTATTATCTTCCACACCCATTCTTGTGTTCACTCTCTATCTCCTCCATGTTGATGATCCTCTACCAATATTAATATGTCTCATTCACCACCTCTTAAGGCCATCCTTCACCCTCCCCTAAAGTTATCCTTCGTTTGCATCCACCAGATGTCCCATCTTCTTCCACCTCCTCTCAAAAAAATCCTATCATCATCACTCCAAATTGGCTTCCTAAGCAAACCACTTCCACACCACCCACCATTCCACTTCTTACCATTGGCAAGATTTCTACTCACATCCAATTTGGCTCTTACCCACATGGTCTCACTACTTCAAATGTTCCTAATGTATGTTGCCGACCTCTTTTTGTATGGTAGATGATTCACATTTCCATATGATTACCCGATGATGCACTAATGTTCTTAATATTCATACATGACTGTTGATGGCATTGTTTAATGAACCTTATTATCGCACTAGGGGGAAATCCTACTCTCTTCCCTAACCTCATCACACTCAATACTCTATGTATTTACACATTCCACTATTTTACGCTTATCATTTCATATTTATTTTACCAACCTCCATTCCTATGTAATTATCTGATCACATCACTATCTATATCTATTTGCTACTCATTATTATATTTCATTACATATCTACCTACAATATAAAATATTAATTAATTACTTATATAAGTACAATTAATGTTATAAAACCACTTACGCATCATACCAAAATTGTAACAAAACAACATTTATCAAACCCATCATATCAACAGTATACATAGAACCATCAATGCATACAATCATTTCCAATAAAACACAAAATCATCATATAATACACAATTGCTATTGATACCACATAAGAAAGCAATGCATTATATATATATATATATATATATATATATATATATATATATCCCAATTCTAAAATCAAAGTTACAAAGATAAAATCCATGAGGGGCAAGCCCCCGTGTCTCAAAATACATAATAATATATCAAATGTCATCCGCACTCTCACTATCTACACCCGCCAAATCTCTAGAAATAGAAGTTTCACTGCAAACTCTACACCGTCGGTCTCAAGACCTATATCTCTAACTGGCTTTGCAAGATGACATTATTAGCCACCTACTCTACATATCAGCTCTGGAGCTTCACATATCACTCAAAAACATCTTGAGCTAGGCCATATCCTCCCACTGCCTATCTTGATTTCTCCACCTAAGCACAAGCCTCATCCCGCTCACACAACAATACTTTACATGTAGCAAATCTTATTTCCAATAGATCAAATAAATGGGCATGCTCCCACATGATCACATCTACCCACTCTAGAATCCCTCCTCCCATGAGCACATTTAGGGGTACGTTTCACGTTAATGTGCATATGGAGGTGTCCACAATCAAGATCCAATAAGAATCTCATGCACTCACATGACACATACATCCTATTAACAACAACACATCATCATAAATATCAAACTAATTAATGAATAAGAAAAACACAATGTACGATAATTACACTCTTCTCGCGCCATTGCTACATCATCTACCTCAGGAGTAAGTACTTGACCCCTAAATCCTCCACCTGATCCTCCAACTGTTGCATCCACCACCACTAGAAATAACAAAACCCATTGATGTGTCCCCTACCACTTCTTATATGCCTATGTGTTCCCGTGTCATCCACCTGTAATGGCCCTATGGTTGGATCCATATCATATGGACATAGGGGCACTAGCTGTGCTCCTCTGGGCCCCAGTATCCATCATGGTTGTCTCAAAACACTAATAGATTCACACCGTACATATGGATCCGGGGGCACATCCTGATACATCCTAAACTACTGCGATACTCACTCACCCTGGAAAAAATTTACTACTCCTAGAAACCAATCCTTTAACCACATGGTGTGCCAAATATACCATAGCTCCACACCATCCTTCATAATATCTACGTGGCCTCCAAATAACCACCCTAGGGCCTATTTGATCTAACATCGACCTATATGTGGTCATGTAAAGCCTCCTACTCTAGGTCCCTACCCACCTCGCTACAAAAATATCTAACCGAGCCCAATCAGTTTGTGGCCCTCTAAGTGGTCTCACTATAATAATGTGCTCATATGCTCATATGGTCTCACTATAGTAACTCCTATGCCACCACCATGATCCTCTTGTGTAAAATAATATAAATCCTTTTACAAATGGGATAACACACATCGATCCCATGTATATCTAGTACCACAATCCTCTATGCTTCGATAGATATCATGCATCATGTACAAAATCCACACTCCACCACCCTCCACAACCGCTGATGAAGCTAGAACTGCTGTAATAAATTTCTGCAATCATAAAACCCCAAATCTCACAATTACATCCAAGATGATATATGTCCCTCCCTGCACTTGAGACCCTGTAAAGTAACATTGTGCCGCCCTCATCTGACCATGGGAATCTACCATGACCATAATCTATATTCTCTCTTCGACCACTGACAACCTCAAAATACTATATAGATCCTCTAATGTCATCATCATCTTTCCTTCCAATAACCAGAATGTACACATGTTCACAAACCATCTCTCGAACAAAAAATTCAATAATGCCATGTTATGAAGTATCTCCCTCAACCTAGTGATGTACCGTAAGCCGAAACGGTCCAATATGTCCCGATCATAATCAATCAACCCCAAACCAAATAATGTACTCAAGTGAAGACCCACACTGAACTCTTTGTAATGTATCTCTCTACAAAAACTAAAAAAGTAACATAACACAGTATTGGAAAACACAAATATAACAAAATTATTTTTGAAACCATCTATTACTCAAACAGTAGCATAATTTATCCCTTGGACACTAGCTCCTAGGAACTAGACACTAGCACCCCATGACATGTCACTAGAGCTAGGAACTGGGCGCTAGTATCCTGAAGGACAAAAATGCCCTGTTCACTTCCATCTAGGTAAGAAATGCCCAATTTTACACAATTTTTTTTTTCTAAAATGGTAAAAAATAGACAATTTCAACACTAATTTCCAAACTTGACCATACATACCAGCTCCCCAGTAGTTTGCGTAGCTATGACAGTCACCACCCTCTCAAATTTCATCTGGCTTGTCTCTCTTATACGTGACATCCTCGTCACGTAGAGCTCCAAAAAAACTCACGGAAGGTTCAAATGAAAATACTATTCACCTTCTTCAATTTACTATATATAGTAATTCATCTATTATTTTACACTATAGTTGTTCTTTGCTATCATTCTTCCAAATAATACTAGCACACGGTTTGGATCATATCATAAGCCTTGTTACCCTATTTTCTCTCCACTTGCAGCATATGGATCACGGTTTCAACTAGCACCATACTATACAATACTACACACTCTATTTTCCATTCTGGCACATACACTATTCTATTCTTACACATACCTTATCAAAATTACCGTAACTCCTACATTACTTGTCAGATACTTCTATAATTCTTAACACCTTTACTTTTGACACAATTTTCATTTCTCCACCCCTCGCCCTTTTTTTTGAAAGGAGGCATAAAATTGGGATCATATTATAATCCCTCTCGGAATACAACATAATCAATTGACACTCTTAATACATTATTATCTCATTTTTTGTTTGTCTTTGTGAATTGTAGTTACAATTATTCTATATGGAAATCAAATATCCTTACTATTCCCAATTTGTTCCCCTAAATGACCTTATCTGAGGGAAAAAATGAAAATATCTCAATGATAAATATTTTGAACACATCTTATTCAGGAAACTCCTACCATTTGAATCAATCAATCAATACAATAATCACTAGCTACTATCGTCCCTAGATGACCTAACTTTGGAGTACCATTACATCACTATCACTTCTAGATGACCTAACTTGGAATCCATATGATATTCAAATTTTAACACCCATTATCATAGGAGTGGGGGTAATGATACATCATTAACTTCCCTATACTACTCCTATGTGGGTTCTTCAATAAGAATAAACACTTTTCAATCAGAACAAAATAGTAAAAAATTGGTCCTTATATGTTTACAACAGTAGGATCTTTTGGGGAAACATCATAGAAGGAGAGAAAAATAAACCTCTCTACCCAACACTCTTCCTCTGGTAGGAGGAAGCCAAAATAATTTAGTTATTTACAAATCAGGTTGGGAATCGATCACTCCCTACCTCTTCCATCATATTTGTTAAAAATCTCCAATATCATCACAACTAATTCTACAGGTTGCTCCTTATAACGGTTGGTTATCTCCTTCTACACCACATGGGTCAAAACACTAATCCATGGTTCACCACACTAAAGGTCTCTATATCCTAACACACTTTGTAACACAACTTCTCCAAACCATATACATATATGTTTATTACTTCCTTTACACTACTTGAATTTCATTCAAATGGCATAAAGGGGGGAAAATGTAGAAAAATTTATGCACATATCACCACTTTATTATGTCATTATTATGTTGTTATATGCATGAATCTTAATTAAGAAAATTAAACATTGGTGAAACTTTCCCTTGTCCTTATACGTTCTTGTATTGACTTCTATTGTGACTCTCTTCTACACTGCTCAGTTCTATATTCACTTCTAGTCTGGGTGCTCATGTCCTCATTTTTTTTGCACTTATCATTTGTGGTCAACCTTATTTCTTTTCTTATCCTTATGCCACACTCCTAGTCCGACTTTTGTGTCACTAATGTTAAAATTCAAACAAGTGATTCATTTATATACATAACATACTCATTATTATTTTGGCTGGTAATTTCAAAAGGGGATTTCCTATCTACTTACTATCATTACCATCCAAAGAGATTGCATTTTGGGTTGCATACATTACATAATAAGGGGAAGTGTTGAATTCCATAAAACACATTTGTATTAAAGATAGTTATAACCCACTATCTTTACATCATTGGCATGAGTGAAACCTAAGGAAACTATTCCACACACAAACACAAAGAACTAAATGGAGTCTGAAATGTAGTGCACTGCTTGGTACTAACTTCACTCTTCAGATGATCATCAAGGTTAGTCTGAATTCACATGTTACATACTTTTATTCAAATTTCATGTGTTTATGAACTTAAGCGTGTAGCTAGAGTTTGTTTTGTATTTTAGAGGTGTGAGTTGGTGTCTCCAGATTTTACCCTGAAAGATGAGACTACCCCATGTTGGAATTTTTTTGTTCTTTTAAAATAATAGGTCTTTTTGTTTTTTTACTGCCAGAAGATGTCTGCATTATGTTAAGATATTCCTAGTGAATCATATGAGCCAATTTTGACAAATACCCAGATGCTGAAACTTATTTTATCTCTTTGCCAAGTTTTGTCTGTGGGAATTTTTTATTTAATTATTTATTAAATAAATAATGCCATGTTTGAAGTAAATTGTGCTCTGGTTGAATCCTATTAATGTTTTGCATGCCAGTATTCACACATCTCAATAGGGTTTTCATCAGGAATGAATTTAGAGCCTTGTCTATGACTTTTGGCAACAGTTTTCACTTTTATTTATTTCTTTTATGTTTTTCTCTGATTTTCTCCGCAATTTCTTTGTAAAATTCCCCTAGGTCTGTTCCTTGGGGTATAGTCTGTTTAATTTCCTAAAGCATCTGGAGATCATCTACTGACGCAATACCAGAAGGAATCAACCTCAAAATGTAAACTTCTGACCAAAAAAGATGAAGTCATGCACAAAAAGCCTCTCCCAAGAAAGTCACAATTTTTGGAATAAACATATCTAAGCTGTAATGGGAATTTTGGTAGCGGTAGACAGGCATGAATTTATTGCTTTCCTTGTAGGGTACTTTTTCCCATGAAGTCAAATCCACTTAAGCTGCAATGATTGGTAGTGGCAGGCAGGCGGGAATTTCTTACATGCCTTGCATGGTAAAAATTCCCATTATGAAAATAAAACAACTTAAGTGAAAGAGGGGATTTTTGGATTTGTAATGTAGGTTTGAAATTCCCATCAAAGTTGACTTCCTATTTTTGGAAATTACCCTTTCTAAAAATGTGCCCCACCTTGGGTGAATAACAGTGCATTTAATAACATTTATTAATGGTTAATTCACCCAATTTTGGTGCCATAAATAGAAGGAAAGTCAATGCAAGTGGAAGAGCTGAGGAGAAGTCAAGAATGCATGCTAAAAATAAATAAAATAAATTTATTTAAAAGCAACCAGCAACATGCAAAATTGGGTGCCCAATTTGGGTGAATAAACATGATTGTTTATTAATTAAATTACCAGAAATAGGCAGGGAAATTATTTAAAATAGTATGCTAAGGATTATATAAGTATGGGCTGCCATAATAAAGAAGTAATTAATTATTTTTGATGAGGATTGCAGCCCAGACAGGTTTTGGCACCAAAAGAAGGAGGATTTTGCATTAAAGTTTATTTTCCACTGCCAAGAAGCTTCCAATTTTGGCGCCTAGGGCTGGAAGAGCCTAATTTTGGTCATTCTGAGCATCTGCATGCTGGTATACATGCCTAGGTGAATTAAATAATAATGTTACTTTCTTTGCATGCAAGAAAAACCTCAAATTTTAGGGCAACAAACTTTATATACAGATTTTGGTGATAAAAATCAAGTATTCGTGCCATGGACTCCATCTTTGTCTGAATAAAATTATAGGTATTCATCACAGGTGCTCAAATCAATGTCAAGTACATTGAATATATCTTCCAAATCTAAAGAAGTTTCCAGATCTACATAAATGGATGCAATTGCAAATGATTCCGACAGAATTAAAAGAAAAAGAGCTCAGACAATGATTGTTCTAGCCATGTTGAAGCATGATGAAAGAGAAAGATCAGCAGAATCATACATAGCTTCCAAATTTGTTGAAGTCAATGATATATACATAGGCCCTGAACCTATCACCGATTTAATTGATAGATCTAGATCTCATAATTGTAAAGGCTTCTGACAAAAAATCATCCTCTTGTTTCTAATGCAACCCGTGTAGAAATCAGTGCATGGAAAATTCCTTCCAGGATCTTGTGCATGTGCTCCCAATCTTCCAATTGAAGCCTCCATTGAATTTACTTATATTTTCATTCACCCAAAGTGCTTTCTAGAATTAAAATTTCTCATATGTAATTAAAAAATAAAAATGATGAGTTTTTTCTGAATTATTTACGGCATACATTGCACTGGTGCATGTACTGAAGAAAAATTGCAAAAGCTTCAAGGATAGAAGGAAAAACAGGTCAAAGGCAATACTCGCAAGTAAATCATAGTCATCTATAGCTTCCATATCCATTTTTGTGAGAATCAAAGGTAAAAGAGTCAACCGTATGTAGAATATGGAAGAAGAACAAGACTGGGAGGGTTGTAGCTTTCTTTTTATTTATTTTCCTCTTTCTTTTATTTTCTCTGAAAAAGTAATCGAGCAATCAATTAAAATTATAAAACTTAAGTGATTAGTTTAAAAATAGTTACTTGAAGAAGTCAATTACCTGGAAATAGGTGGTAGACATGCAAAATAGAAGGTTCTATTTTCAGTTATAAATCATGCATGTCATGTAAAGAGGAATTCTAGGAGGAAGATTGCCAGTTGTTTCTCTTTTCATGGATTCTGCATGCGGGAATTCATTTAAAGCTTCCTATTTTTAATTTCCCTTTATACACTATAAATAGAGGAAGAACTTATGAGTTAAATCATCTGAATTTGTAATTAACATTCTTGTGTTTCAGATTTTGAGCTGAAACCCCTGATAGCTTTCTGCAAGTAGAGGAATAGAGAAGATATTTCCGAAGAACTTTGTGTCAACGGTGCATTTTTCTTCTTATTTATTTCTAGATCTATTCATAAACTTTGTGTTATTATACATCTGATCTGAAACTATCCTTTGCTTTAAATTATGTATTTAAAGATCTATTTGTTTTATCTATGTGCATGCGATCAACTCTATAAACTATTGATTGGGTTACACATCTTCTCTCCTTTCTTCTTTCCTTCTATTATTTTCCTCTTCTACAGATGTTTCTTTTCTCTTACAACTATTTACTTGTTGAAAAACTATCTAGCTATGGTTTATGAGCTATATAGTTAAAGTAATAACAAAAAATATATATTAAGACATATAACTGACAAAAAATTACACGGGAGCCTCACCGGTAAATGAGAGAGATTTCTCTCATGAATGCCTAGGTTTTTAGCTATGCAAAAAATCTAGCCAACATGAGTGAAACCCTAACAAAAAAATCAGAGTGAAAAAGTAGATATTGAAGCGAAGGACCTAAGACCCAGAAAAAAGAACAGATCCTGAATATTCACACAGACACTAGCGCCCAGAATGGAAACTAGCACCTGGGAACTTCTTTCCTCCTATTGGCACTTCTATCCAACATAATAAAAAGTACCAAATTTTTTTACAAGCCACAGTGACATCATTTCCAGCCATATCCAGAAGATACACAACCTCGAATACCTCCATATTACACAGAAATCATGCTCAACACTTCTATATCATTTTATATTGCGATTTCTATATACTTAGTGACAGTAGTTATTCTGAAATTAAGATTTAATTCACTTTATATTAAATCAGTAGTTGAAGATCACATTCAACACCAACAAGAGGTTCTCTCTAGCCTAAAAGAGAACTTGGTCATGGTATAAAACTGCATGAAGCAACAAGCTGATCAACACCATAGTAGAAGAAGCTTTGAAGTTAGATACTTTATTTTTTTGTGATTGTAGCCATATGAGAAACTATATTTGAAACAACATAAAAAAGATAAAAAAATTTCACCCAAATACTACTGGCCTTATCAAGTGTTGTAAAAATTGACAGTGTCACATATAAACTAGAGCTTCCCCAGTCAAATAAAATACATCTTGTTTTCCATGTTTCTTGCTTGTAGAAGGTCATTGGGCAGAGGGTGTCTTCTTAATTAGTATTACTAGATATTGATGAAGAGGGAAGTACCATCTTAGAACCTGAAGGAATCCTACATACATGCACTAAGAAGTTGAGGACAAGGGTCATCACTAAGTATATGATTAAATGGAAGAATTTGGACATCGAAGATACAACATGGGATGATGAAGCATTCTAAGAGAAGAATATAGAGCTGAAAACATTGGGGATGATGTTTCTTTAAAAGGGAGGGCATGTTATGCCTTTTACCATAGTTTTTATATTAGGATATGGATAGCCAAATTGTGGCCAATACAATCTTTCCACTCATAGAGATTATCTCTCGGCATTGTCTCTGGGGATGATTATGCTTTAGTTTTCACACACATGTTAGATGTAAGTATTTCTAACCCTCTTTAGTCTCATATTTCACATGCATATAATTTTTTTTATTGTTCATTTCTATAGAATAGAGTAGATGTATGTTTTTTTTTGGTTTATTGCATTGTCTCATTGTTACTATGTCCCTTGTATTTATCCACCCCTTGGTTGTACCCTATTTATTTCAAAATCCTAGTAGGATACTTATCTTTATCTTAGATATAGGCCTTAAAAACCTATAACTATCCTAGGGCTAGGGCTACTATCCTCTAGATTTACGATATTAGCACTCATTGAGCACATTTGTATCTACACAATGTGGCTGGTCTTATATTCAATCCTTATATTTGATAACCTGGATGAGAACCTCTCTTTTATAGTCATACACTCTGGTGAACCCGATGTGAATCTTACTCTACTTAAAATTAGGTCATATCAATCCTTTTATTTTTTGTGCTCTTATAAAGGCCATTGACTATTACACAATCTATTTTGTTTGAATTTCCATCATTTCATCCTTATGCCAACTGCCCCTATGTGCCCTTGCATGACCGATCCTACTTACATTCCAACCATATTTTTTTGAAGACCATCTACTATAATCCTAATCATGTCTCCTCTTAAGATATTCTTATCTATCATTTAAACATCCTTTGGGTTGCTCCTTAATTCCTTCATCTTACCTTGGAAACTTTAATTCATGTAAATATCTTCAATGCCTTTCACAAATAAACACCATCAGTCATCTTGCTATACCACAGTTGATATTACCTAAATTTTTATCTCTCCCACCTGATGTTATTGCCCCCTATGCACGAGAAAGGCCAATTATATTATAAAGATATCCCATAGCTAAATATAATGTATTAGAAACTATAGGGATTGACCCTAGGAAATTTTTTAAAAATATAAACAACAATGAACACTATACACCCAATAAATAAGTGTTGGTAATCAAAATTTCCTAAGGTATGGGTCTTATAGAAGTAATGATCTTAAAACATCATTCTAAACCCATTGACTATCGTAAGCATATTACAATTGGAACAACCTCTACTCAACCCCCAAAAAATGTATTCAAAATAATAACACTGACACTTCTTCAACCAATGGCCCTAATCCTCCAATTGATCCCAATCTCTTTACTATCAAATTATTGGATCAAGCGGCCACTATGAAATCATCAACAACCTATATCATATTCCAACTACAAAATTAAATCCTACAAATGGCCTCATAACTAACTTAGATTCTAATAAATCCTAATCATGTTGTCACCTCCTTTACTTCTAGATGTTAATGTGAATTGCATTGTAGACACCCTAAAAATACATACTTATTTCTAGCATATCCTCAATTATTCATAACCCTTTTAGAATTAATTAATTTAATAGATTAATTCATACTTTGAGTATTAACCCTTTTAAGATTTAATTCAATTAAATCTATCACATTCCTTTAGAATTAATTTATGCCTAAACTATGATTTTATGATGTTTAGCTATTTTTTAATTGTTAAAGTGGGTTGAAGGGTCCCGTATCCTAAAAATAAAGGTGACTCCTAATCCTCAGACAATGTACTATTATCAAAGCATACTACTAGTTCTAGTTATCAATTGAAGGGTAATATTCATGCATATTGGAGAATCGGCTTTTTTTGCCTTTTTTCTTTCTGACCTCTTTCCACTACCTTGGATCTAAGGAAATCACTATCTACATAATGTGTACTTTAGAGTTTTCAAGAATAGGTTCTATATTTGAATCCGATATCTTTGATCCATCGGAGAAATGACCTCTTTTAACTCTGGAAGTCGTCTTCTTTTCATCTTGTTGTTATTTTCTTTCCTTCCTAACAAAATGTCGAGACCCACCATGAACAGACTTCTCCTCAGACGCATGAGCCTGGGCCAGGGGATGAATGTTACAACTACTGAAAGAGGGTGAATTTTTCTTCTTCTGAGAAATATTATTTTTTCCTAATTGGCAAGAAGTTCTAAGATGTCTAGGAGTCTTGCAATGGTGACATTGAAATGCTGTATTCTCATATTCCAATGATTAATAATGTTGTTTATTCCCTAATTTTAGTTTAATATTATCTGGAAACCCTTGCTTAGATCTATTTTAGTGCTTACTATGGAATTTGTGTGAATCCCCAACTTGGCCTTGAAGTGATCAATTTTTAAAAGCTTCCCCAATGCGTTACTGATGTCTTCTAGAGCATACTAAAATGGAGAGGGAGGTTTGGAAGCTGAACCCACACTGGCATCTTAGAAACTGAAACATTGTTTGTATAAAATTTGGGGTACTAAGGAGTGAGGAACAATTTAGAGTTACCCCAAAACCACAGTCCATCTAATATAAATTTATTATAATCCTCTGCATTCTGAAAATAAACGATGAAAAAACCTTTAGAGCAGAAGCAAATTGCACATTTTTTGGTCTAGTTTTCATAGACCCACTGGATAAGGCCGAGGTTGACAACCACATACCATTAAATCTACCAATAACTTTCCATTGCGATAAATATTTTAGATGGGAAAAAAATTTCAGGCTGTCTAGACTTAGCAATGATGGTTCATCTGCAAGATCAATAATGTATGCTCGGGAGCCATACAAAGTGGGGACAGATGACCGAACCACATATTTGAAAGAGTCGGTCTTATGGGAAGAAGAGCAAGAGAGGGGAACTCCTTTATCCTACTTCTAATTTTCAACCCCTCCTCTACCGGTGACACCACGGCTCGATCCACAGTTTGGGTTGATGGGAGGCTTTGAAGAGACATTTGTAGAGGAATGCTCAAGGTTATTGGAATCAAGACATGCCCTAACTTTTAATTCCTTCAAGAAGTCCACCGTATCCTTCTTACTCATTAATTCTATGTCTTTGATATTGGTCGCATCTTTTCGAGTGAAAAGAAGACCATTCCAGGTTGCTAGTATATCTGATTCGCTTCCTTCACTCACTGCTTTGCTTGGATTGGAAGAAATATTTCGTGAAAGGCTCTCAGCCATCTGCACTACATCATTCCAGGTTTCACAAATCCTAATTTAGCTTGTTCATTACGCCATTATTTTTTTCTCCTCCAATCAATCACATCTAATTAATGGCCTTTAGCTAATTTAATTATTATTTATTTGATAAAATAGTTATTTTCTCACTCACATCCCCTAACTAATTAAATTAGTTATTTAAATAGAAATAAATCTATTTTTTACTCATCCTCCACTTGGAATCCACTTCACTATCCTAGTCATCCCACTCAACTTCACTTCTAGAATCCTATAAAGGCAGGGGAATCAAATTTGCACATACAACTACCTATTTGAATAATAATTTTTTTACTTCCCCTTAATGGATATTCAATCCATTCAAACTACTAAAACCTCCTCCAATGTTATTTTAAGAATATGCATTCATGACCTCATTATGAATATTCAACCACTCCATGGAATCTCTTAAAATTATAAATAACATGGGATATCCTTCACAAATAATCCTTGGAATATTTTCATCGAACCTCTCTGAATTTTCCATTTGATATCTACATATTGAAAAGCTTTCCTTGTGTCCAAATTTTCTCGTAGCATTATCACTCATTCATTTGGAGATTAATTTTAGAGCATCCAAAATCCAAATATCATGAAAAATTAAACAAATCTGTGTGTACTTCAACAATTTCATCATCGATGCTACAAGAGGAGCTTGAAGAAAGGTTTACTGCTAGTTATTTTCTTATCTTTCACTTCTGCAAGTTTTTCTTGTATACATTTTTGACATGCTCGGTGGGACCAACCAATTTTTTTTATATTTTTTAGATTAATATTTCTAATCTAATAATTTTTGTGATTTCTGTGTGTTTTTTAACCTTGTTTTTCAAGTTTCAAGCTTTCAAGTGCAATAGAGGAGAAATTCCAAAAAAACCAAGTTTCTGTCCATTTTTAACACATTGTCCACTTCTAGAAAGCATGCGCTAGCGTAGTACTATGTGTGCTAGAATCACTTGAGGAGTGCGCTAGTGTATTACTTCACATGCTAGAATATATTTTCATGCACTAACATACATCTCTATGTGCTACCATAGTACTATATTTTTCTTACACACGCTTGTGTGTTTATGCACGCTTTAGTGTAGGACTGTCTACACTAGCATTAAGTGGATTTTTCCTCTATTTTGACATATTTTATTTGTTACATAGATGCATTCACCTACATGCACTAACATATCCAATCACACTGGTACACCTTATTGCACGCGCTATTGTATCATTGTATGCACTAACGTGTTGTCTCTATGTTTTTCTTACTTGTATATTTTTCCAGCAAGATAATTTTGTTCTAACCACTATTTTAAGTATATTTGAATCCATTTCTTGTAGGTTTCTAATAGCTATTCAATTTAATTATTTATTTTGGAAAAAGTTATCATTTTTACTCTAACTTGTAAACCACCGCATGTGCTCTTTTCTCGCACTGTTCTAAGTGATCTTGAAAATAAGAGATGACGTCTTTACTTTTTGTGTCTTGAACTTGTGGTTTTTTACCTAAGGAAAACTACTAATTCATGATTTTCATGACCATATCTCTGAAGGTTTCATTTAAATTGAAACTACTAACTACAGGTTGTCTTTTTTGAGGAGTCAAACAAACCTTTATCACCCTCTTTATTAATTTTTATAAAACTCTCTTAATTAATTTTTCAGAGACGAGTTTATTCCCCCTTTGACTATAACTATGGGAAGTGCATAACCAAGGGCCATAAAATAATTGTGAAGAGTACCACAAGAACCCCAAAGTAGTTGACACCTTGAGTGAAGTGGAAAATGAAACAAAATCCCTAGTGAATTGAGTAGTATACCCTTTGTGAGGATTAGAGCCAAAACTATCCATAGTGGTGGCCTTGATTTGATCCTTTGAGCGAAGTAAAATCTGACTTATCATTTCAAGAGGGGTAAAGTAAAACTTGGGTATTCTTTGGTATTTAGTGAGAGAACCATTTCTATAGAAATGCCCACTTGATCGAACTAACTTATGCTTATAGGTATTCCTTAAAAAACATTACTTTCATATACTCTACGTATCATTAAGTTTGTGTTCCACACTTTTATCACACATGATCAATTTTAATCTACAACTATCTTCCATCTTAGCATTCAATTTCCTAAGGTTTGAGTAATCAGACCTTAATTACCATACTCTTCTATATTTACATTCACTTTGCTAAGGGTTGAGTAATCTAATTTCATTTCTTTAATTCTCTTCTATCTTAACATTAACTTTGTTAAGGGTTGAGTAATTAATCAATATTCATCACAAGTCTCTTCCATATTAACATTCAATTTGTTAAGGGTTGAGTAATTAATCGATCTTCATTACTACGCTCTTCCATCTTAACATTCACCTTATTAAGGGTTGAATAATTAATCAATCTTCATTATTGTGCTCTTCCATTTTAACATTCACTTTGTTAAGGGTTGAGTAATTGATTTATCAAAATTGTGACACTCTTCCATATTAACATTCATTTTTTTAAGGGACAAGTAATCACTCTAAATTTCCAAACTCTTCTATCTTAGCATTCACTTTTCTAAGGGTCAAGTAATAATAATTTATTTTCTGAACTCTTTCATCTTAACATTCACTTTGCTAAGGGTTAAGTCATCGATTTTCATTGTTAAAATCTTCCATATTAACATTCACTTTGTTAAGAGTTGAGTAATCAATCGTATTTTCCCTAAACTCTTCTATCTTAACATTCATTTTGTTAAGAGTCGAGTAGTCAATCAGTTCAATTTCCTATTCTTGTATTTTAGCATTCACTTTTCTAATATATAAGCACATCAAAAAAAGTTTCCACTCTAGAATTTGGTCTAAATTTACAAATTAAAATCTAAAAAATAATAAACTTTGATATTTTGTTCATATGAAAATTTACATATTTATAAAGTTATATGAGCTTCTATTTTCATGGAGTCTCAAAAAATCATCCTCCGAAATAGGTTAGTTAGTTCAACCATTCAACCACTAACCCATTTACGTACAACTTATATATATATTATTGTTACAATAATAATATATTAACTATCATACATATGTAACTAAATATTTACCATTCGGTAAATACTAAATATGGGAGCACTAACAAATATTATTTCCTAACATTCCCCCCTTAGTGTGAACATGGGGAACATGTGCCTTTGTACTTATACCTTCTCATGATCTGGTGATTTTAATAGGATGATCACAAACCTCAAGCATGATTTTGTAAACGGTTGACTAAAAACTGAGAATGGTGGTTTCGCAATTTGTTTACCACAAACCAAAAGGTGATGGCTTTGCGAATGGTTTACCAATAAACAATAATAGTGGTTTTACAATTGGTTTACCAAAAATGAAGGTTTTAAAGTGGTTTACCTACAACCACATCATGATGTGCCAAGTACTATTATACATCCTCATTAATATCTCACTGCAGGGAATAACATAGGAAAATATGATGAATTCTGCTGCTCATACACACAAACTAAAAAACTAGAAATGGAAAATTGGATCATGTTCCCCCCTCAATGTGAAATTTCCACTTAGTAAACACTACAAACATACACGCAACAAAAAACACACTGCCCAAACTGAAAGCAAACACACACACACACACACCAAAAAATGCCACCATAACTGATATGTGGCCCCACCATTGGCGACTGACGAGAGGACACTACTTGTCCTATATCCTCTTATGCCTCCATCATCCAATATACGTGGTGCTAACTCAGCGGAAAGTGAACATGAAGAATTTTTTTTTCTACATTGATCTTACTGTTTTCTTTCCTCCCGCAACGTGAAACACTTTATTTTTCAGACGTCGAGTAACACCAAAAATACGTCTGTAAGATTATTTTTTTACAATTTTTTGACAATGACTCACAACTGATGACATTAAATACATACAAAACGTATAAAATAATGACCCACTATAGAACCTAATGACTCATTTTGACACAGAATGATTATTCAACTTAATGACAATTACTAATAAGACAATATTTGACATATAAATTGATGACACCTATATGATAACTCAAAGATAAACAACACTTTGTTTATATAATTACAAAAGAAATTTTTTGGTATCAACCACACTCAAATTAAGAAGAAACTTTAAAAATTTAATCTTGACTATAAGACACAACTGAATTATACTAAATCGATGACTATATAAAAAATAAACCACATCTTTGTATAAAAACAATGAACAAAGACTACTAAACTCTTAATAAAACATTAAACAAAATTAGGACTATTTTAATGACTACACACCATGCACACACCGAATGAGGGAACTGTTGAAGGGATCAATCTAATGATGACATTAAAGGTATATTTCTGATCCAATAATCTGTATATACTCGTGGAGATTTCGTCTAACATGTTACATCTATCTCCCATTGTCAGTGTTAAGCCAAATGAGCTGGATGTGACATAATTAGATGTTGAGATAGAACCATTTACAGTGTGCACAACTTGCGACATTGGCATGTAGGGACCACCAGTTCTCTACATTAATGATCTAATGGACATTAATGAATTCTTACTTGATCTTCTGTGAATAGTTGTCGATAATATTGCAGATCAAAACTGAGCATTTAATTAGGAAAATGATACAATATTATGGGGTGACAATAGGAAAAATTTAATTTACTTATTGTATACATAGGTAGATCCTCAAAAAATAAAATGTATTCTTTCAATCTATACTACACATAATTCAAAGAGGAGAAATGACATTGGTTGGAGCAATGCCAAACAATCTAGCTGCCCCCTACAAACAAATCACAAATCAATTAGATTATCATCCCACTCTGATGCCAAATCTAGAATTTGGTCCGAGTTTACAAATTAAAATCTGTAATATAATAAAATTTGATATTTTATTCATACGAAAACTTACATATTTATAAAGTTATATAAGCTCCTATTTTCATGGAATCTCAACAACTCATCCTTCGAAATAGGTTGGTTAGTTCAACTATTCAACCACTAACCCATTCACATACAAATTATATATATATTATTGTTATAACAATAATATATTAACTAACATACATATGTAACTAAATATTTACCATTCAGTAAATACCAAATATGGTGGCAATAACAAATATTATTTCCTAACATCCACGCTACCCCTTTTCATACAAAATGGTGGGAACAAGAAATAAAGATTATGATATCTTTGGTAAAAACAAAAATCCTTTTCACATTGATAGCTCTAATGAGGAAGCATAATAACATCAACAAAACAACCCTTCCATAGAAGAACAAGCACAATTTTAGGGGATCTTATGAAAAAATAAAGACCAATTTATTCTCTGTCTCCTTGAAATGGGCATAAAATTTCCTTCAGATTTTGACGACGAGTATTTGAAGAATTTATGAAGCTAACCCAAAATAAATAAGGATACTCCACATAAACCCAATAAGAAAAATGAGGCCAAATCAAGTAAGATTAAAAATGATAACAAAGGAAAGTCTAGTGCTTTTGTGGCCACACCAAATCACGCATTATTAGACCAAATCAATGAGATGACTAAGTAATTATATTTAATGGCCTCCAAAGTCACCAATGAAATGCATAACATCAAAACAATGACTAAACTTGAAACAAAAACAACAAAGGAAATTTTTGATAATGTTTCAAATAATCCACAAATTAATTCACCATTTACAAAAGAATGTCAAATAATGAAATACACTATCTTTAGAATGCAAAAAAAACAAAAATAATTTTACTTTAAAGAGATTTGCCCTTATCCATATGATAAGGACATATTGTGATTACCTTTTCCTATCTCTTTCGAAGTTCTGAAAAGGAGTTTTTTATGGATTTTCATGGGGTAGCCTATAATGTTGTATAACTTTTATGGATATTTATGAAAACATTGGGTGGAAAAGATTTGGATTTATTCCTTCATCTCCCAAAAGGTTTGATCACCACTTTTACGGATCTCTCAAAGAAATTTGTTAAGCATTTTTCCTTTAATTTTGATTCAGAAATTACCATGACGGATTTACGTAATGCAAAATAACTAATAAATGAAAACTTTGCACAATTCTTACAATGACAGAGAGGCATTACTAGTTGATTCCAATGTTCAATTCATGAGAAACAACTAGTAATTTCCTTTATACTAATCCTTAGAAATGTATTGTATTTCATATGTAGATGTATTGCCTCAATAGTTTTAAGGAAGTTATCGAGAATGAGACTCAAATTGAAAAATACCTCATCACCAAAGGATTAATTAAATGTCCTTCTAAGGATAACGCCCACAACACTCATCAAGATAAAACCATGTACATCAATCACAATCACAATGTCATCAATGATGGTGTCATTAATAAACGTAATGTACACAATGTGTAGAATAATCAAGAAAAACATACTAAATCAAAAAATCCATTTTGGTACCTAGTAAAGAAACCCCCCCTCCTCGTGATAATAAGGGAAGAAAATTTACACTATTAGGGGAGATTTTTTAAGTGTTTTATGATAACTGATAAGTTCCAACATAGTCAGTTATCCTATTAAAAAGTACTGGGTCGAAGGGGAACCAAAACCATCTTGGTACAAGGAAAATGAGTATTGGGATTTTCATCGCATCGATGACCATCTTACAGATCATTGCATGAGACATTCACCACTATATTAAAGACCTCATTGATAGTGGAGACATCGTGATCGAAATCCCATCATCTAATAAGACACCTAATGATAATTTAAAGGTGTTATCAAACCCTTTTCCTAAGCATGGCATGAATGGACAAGCTATTGAAAAAGGTCACTCATCAAATAATGTCAAATTTCATTCAATCATATCATTCATCTAAGAATTTCCCATTCCATTATTACCATTAAGTTTCAAGCTCCTACCGATGCAGTGGCCATGAGATAAAAGAAGGTTTGAGTGTCCCACAATGAAGACAACCATCAACCTCCTCTACACCTCAAGTGTCTACCAATCCTATACCAGTTCTAAGAAATCATAAACCAAAAACTAGTATTAAAGCTTCCACATCTAGTTCTTATGACATTTTAAGACAATTGAAGATGACACAAACACATATGTCTCTAATGGATTTACTCAATTCGTCACCCGCTCTACAAAAAATTCTTACTCATGCTTTGTAAGAGGCAGGTGTCCCTAAGGACATTAATTCTCAACAGTTCCAAGCATTAATGTCCAATCTATCACTAAACGACCCTATATTATCATTCAATCCTCAAGACCTACTAAAAAATAATCTTCATAATAATAACTCTTTGTATATTGAATCCTATATCACCCACCATAAGGTTAAGAGGGTTCTTGTTGACAAGGATTCTACTTTAAAGATTTGTTTTATGAAAACAATAAGATTTTGTGGTCATATAAAAGAGATTCTGAGAGCTAGCATTATAACAATTCTTGGTTATGACAACATCGAATGAAAATCTGTTTGAACTATCACCCCTTTATATAAACAGGCCCACTTATGCTTGATTCTCTTTATCATGTCATTGAAATAGAGAGTTCATATAAAATCCTTCTAGGTTGGCATTGTATACATGTAATGCAAGCAGTGCCTTCTGCATTCCATCAATGTATCAAATTATCGCATGATTGAAAATAGTTTACCTTACTCACAGATGTAAAAATCTTCAAATATTGTAATCTTATGGAAGTAAATTACACTCATGTAAGTTGTTGTCCTTCTATGGTTATATCTATTAAAACTTGTGTCATACCCGTTACTACTAATCGTATCGATCTTGACAAAAATTTTCAATCCCAAACTTCTACATGCAGTTCACAACCATCTACATTCAACTCACCACATGAACTCAAGTTTTATGATAAAGGTTTTAATGAATATACTCTAGAGAATGCATTTGATGTTGGTAAGATTTTGTTGTCTCCACGTAGCTACGAATGACCTGATGCACCTCACCTAAAATATTCTCCTATCTACGTACTAGTAAATACCTTATGGAAACAATATGATTATTTGGAGGATGAACACATTCATGGATCTGATGGATCTTGGTTATATACAGATTGGATGGTTAATTATTACAAATCCACCAACTATAATAAAGCCCAAAAAATGATTATAAATATGAATTGGAAGGGTAGAGGACTTGGTCCACGAGAAAAAGGTTGTCTCAAACCCATATTATATGAAGAAAATATATATCATCATGGTTTAGGTTATGAAACTTTTGAAAAGAGGATAATAATATTTGACATAATGACTAGTGAAGAGGACCCCAAATCCAAAGTTGAGACAAGTTCCACACAAAGCCTTTTCAAAGACCTCACTAAAACTAAGCTCTTCCTCGAACACCTATCTATTTTTACCATTGAAATTGATATTTTCTATCCATCCCTTATCCATCAGGACCAACAAAATAATATCACCGTGGACCTCTTTCAGAATGATGAGGTCATCAAGGAGTTCTTTAGGACTCAGGACCCTATTCCCTTATCAGATCACAAGAAGGGTTTTGATATAGATCTTGACACTTTAACCTACTTAGAAGAGGAAATTGAGTACTCTAGTCCATAAAAAATAAAGAAAATTAAAAATAAGAAAAATAAAAACATAATCTCTTATAGTGAAAACCTCATCGAGGAAAAATTTGAGAAATTAAAAAATAAGAAAGAAAATAAAAAGAAAACAAAAATGGACGTATCTCCTGGAAAAAACCTATCTGAGGTGCCAAAGAGAAGAGAATAAATTTCAGATCGACCATATAATCTACACAAACCTACAATGTCATATCAAGATAATAATAAATCAAAAATGTTGGTAGAGGATACTATCATGATCAATATCAGAACAAGTGATAGTCCTAGACTGTTACAACTTGGTGTGAGCTTATCCGAATCATAGATTGAGACATTCACAAAAATCCTCACAGGATTTTAGGATGAATTTGCATGTTATCATAAGGATATGTTAGGGTTAGATCCTTCTCTAGTCATAAAAAATCTTGTGGTTTTCCTAGACACGAAACCTATAAAATAAAAATTGAGAAAAATAGATCCTAAGGTCGTATTTCTAGTTAAGGAAGAACTTGAAAAACTACTCAAAGTTAGATTTATCAGATCTATAGATTAATTAGAGTGGATAGATATCATGGTGCCTATTACAAAGAAGACACCTGACATCCATATTTTTACTGAATTCCATGATATCAACAAGTTTTGTCTGAAGGATGAATTTTCCCTTGCCAAATATAGACATGATCATTGATTCTACAACAAGACACAAAATGTTATGTTTAACGGATGCATTTTTAGGATATAACCAAATTCATATTTCTAAGGAGGACCAACATAATACAACCTTTATAACACCTTGGGGTACAGTTTGCTACAAGGTCATGCCTTTAGCCTTAAAAAAATAGGAGAAACATATCAACGTACAATGACTAATATTGTCCATGATCTACTTCATGAGATTATGGAGGATAATGTTGATGATATTTTGTCAAGTCCAAAACCAAAGTAGATCATCTAAATTTTTTCGTAGCGTATATTTGAATGACTAAGAGAATATAAGGTTCATCTCAATCTAAAGAAGTATGTCTTCAATGTTACTTCAGGGAAGCTCTTGGGATTCATAGTCTTAAGGAGGGGAATTAAAGTTTACCCTACTAAGGTAAAAAAAAATTATGGATATGCCTCCACCATTGAACATATGTCATCTACAAGGTCTTCAAGGAAATATTTATTCTATTTGACACTTTATATCTCATCTTGTAGACAAGTGCCATCATTTTAACCAACTTCTTAAGAAGGATCTATATTTCTAATAGACACAAGAATGTTAATATTATTTCACTAAGTTGAAGGAATACCTATCAAATCCACCAATGATAATACCACATATTCAAGATAAACCTATGCTATTATACACATCTACAATAAAACATACCATCGGGGTCTTTTTTGAGCAACAAAATGATAAGGGACAAGTAAAAATTGTTTACTATCTTAGTAGAACATTGATTGAGCACAAACTCAAATATTATCAGGTCAAGAAAGTATGCTTGGCAGTTGTATTCACTTTTCATAAGTTGCGACATTACCTACTCAACCATATAACAAAGCTTATTGCCAAGATAAATCCTATAAAATATCTACTCTTAAGACTTGTCTTGACCAGAAAATGTCTAGCTGGATTGTACTCCTAAAAAAGTTTGACATAGAATTTTTCAATACAAAATCCATAAAAGTGCAAGCTCTAGCAGATCAACTAGCCACAATGTAACTTTTGGGCTCCAGAACACTTCATTTTCAGTTCCCAAATGAAGATCTCTTATACATTTATGCATTCCCTTTGAGGAATTTTTTTATCGCTCTTGCAATATGCATGGATCAGGAGTTGGCATTGTGCTACACACATTGGATAGTGATATTATACCCAAGTCATACTGCATTGGTCTCCCATACACTAACAACATCATGGAGTATGAAACTTTAATAGAAAGTTTAGGCTTTGCCATATTCAGTGGATTAAAGAGCTGATAGTATTTGGATATTCTCTCTTAATAATCAAGTAAGTAAAAGGAGAATATCATGTCAAAGATGATAAGCTTATTCCTTATAAATGAATGGTTGATATTCTCAAAGGTTACTTTAGGATGATTACATTTGAACAAGTTCCTCACGCATAGAAAAAAGCAATGGATGTCATGACAGCTATAATTTCCCTTCCTTAATTTGATATAAATCAAACACAGTTTCTTATCGAACATCTTTTGGTTCCCACATATGATCTTTCAGATTCCTCTATGGTGTGTGAAATTTTTGGTCACGAATACCCTCGGTATTAAGACATCTATAAATTTATCCAAGAAAAAACCTATCCCCCAAACATGAAATTTTCTAACAAATGAGCCTTAGCACAACATGTTTCAAGCTATACCATTCTCGTAGATACCCTACATAGAAGAGGCTAGGATGGGTCATTCTTAAGATATCTCAATCTGGACGAAGTTAATCAAACACTAATCAAAGTTCATGTAGGATTTTGTGGTGCACACACGTGTGACATGGTCTTACATGAAAAGATATTCCACATGGTAACTTTGTCAAGAAATTTCAAGCATGTCAGCGAGACAATAATTTAATTCATTCAGCCATGTAAACCCTCCAACCTATCACTTCACCCTGGTCTTTTTCTAGATGGGGGTTTGACTTAATTGATAAGATAAAACCTAAAACCCTGTGATGGCTACACCTTTATCATTACCACCACATAATATTTTAACAAATGGTTAGAGGTCATGCCTCTCACCTATGTCACATGGTCAAATATTTCCAAGTTCATCCTTAATCACATTATTTACCATTTTTCCATCCTGACATCTCTTTTCATAGACAATGGTACATCGTTTAAAAAAAATAATGTCAAGGAGATAGCTTAAAATTCTAAACCTACATACAATGGGAAATTCCTTACTACCCACATTGAAATGGTCAATTAGAAGCTTCTAATAAAAAAATCAGTATTATAAACAATTGTTGATAAACACGGTCACAATTAACACATACAACTATATCCCACCCTTCAGGCTTGTCAAACCTTGTTCCAAAATCTAATTGGAGCCACTCCTTTCTACCTTTTATATGGTTTTGAATCCAAATTAACCATAGAATTTGAGCTCCCTTCCCTCTATGTGTCACTCCAACACCTGGTGCATGAAGAGGATTACCAACAAGCACATCTTGCTAAGCTAGAAATTTTATATGAGAGGCATGTTCATGTCTTGGATCACTTGAAAGTATATCAGAGCTGACTCTGATAGATCTACAACAAGAGAATAAAACCATGTGAGTTTGAACTTGGCGACATTTTTCTTAAAGAGAACCAAAAGAACACAACCAAAGAACACAAAAAACAAGGCAAGTTCGAACCTAGTTTTTTACGACCCTACATTATTACTATTAAGTTTGGATTCAAAGCATATATACTATCTGATAAAGATGGAAAAGAGCTTAAAGATCCCATAAATGTGGTTCATCTAAAGAATTTCTATTCCTGATACTTTAAGATTACCCCTAGTGTTGGGGGCACATCAACACAACCACTTGTTTCATCCTTTCATTATTTTTTGCTTCATGCTTAATCCTAGCTCATCTTGGTTTGTGTTTCCCTCTTAGTTAGGATGTGAGTCTTTTACTATGCCAGTCATATTAATCCATTTCCATTTTATTCCATCCTGTGATATTCGTTGGGATTGTTAATTTGCGCCACACTTATCACGGTTTAAGGACAACTTTCCTTTTTTTGTTGGCATGAAAAAATAAAAAAATCATATAAACTCAAAAAACAAAAAAAAATCAAAACACAAAAATAGTCAGAAAATGTTTCACAAAAACTCAAAAATAAATTTCAACATAGTTATGCAATATAGCCATTTAACTATGATCATAATCATTGTTTTAGATCATTTTACGACTATTGTGTTTCTTACCATTGACAAGCATTTATGCTTATGGGTGAGATCATCAATTAAACCTTCATGTGTATCCTCACTTAGGGAAAATTTGGTTTTCAAGATTTTCCTCGCATACATCCTTGCATGGAAAACTGACCAAAATACATTTGTAGTTCAAAATTCAATGAGATCTGATAAGAGTGTCACTAGGAGTAGTTACTCTGCTCTTTGGTCCAATAATATCCTCTTGCATATATCACTGGTTAGGGGAATTCATAGATGCTCATTCTTCATTATGAAACACATTAGGGTGGTGGTTAGATATCTTTAATAATGATTGTGTTGTATTGTTTACTAAGTGTGTCTAGATTGTTCTCCATTCTCATGCACTTGACCAATTACTGGAAACAAGATAAATAGGATCATTGTTTACTTTGTCTTATTAATTTTGGTTTTTGAATTTGGGTTTGTTTTCCATGTTTGTTTTGGAATAATTTTAGGTATCACATTATTAACTAAGGTCATTACTAACTTTGTTGCATTAAATTTTATTTTTATTTTTTGTTTGTGTTTCATTCTTTGTATTTGTGTTGATCTATTATCTATATTTTGTTGTTCATTTGTTTGTATTTAGTTGTTACCTTATTTCATTTTACCTTGAATTTTGGGTTTGTTTTCAAAAAAATTCTTCATTTTTTGCATAATCAATGTGTCTATAAATTACTGTATGTATGGGGTTTGTTTACAATCTTGTTATTGTTTTCTAATATTTTTTGTGTGTGTTTCTCATCATGGTGTTAATTTTATAACTTTAATAGTACAACATAACTAACACATTCCTCATCATGAACAAAAGCTAAGATACAAAAATACATGCTAAGTTACATCTAATCATTATACATCCATATGAAAATCATCTTCTACTATAGTATATCATCATGTAATCATCTATATAGCTACATCACATGGAAATCAAACAATCACATCATCATATGCCATGTCAAATTTCCATAATAGATACATCATAGATTCCAATCTCAAAACATCGTATAAATAAAAAATGTCCATGTACACTATATCCAAAAAAGTTCCTTCATCATGATACACAAACAAAAAACATATATAATATATCATGTTGACGAGTCATGGATGACTCACGCCCACAATGGGATTATCTAGTCTATCATCCCCACCTCTCAATGGTGGAATTTGCACTGACCTAATTGATTTGAAATTCCTCTAAGATCTACCAAATCTCAAGGGTTTACTACCTGCTCTCTAGATGTAATATGGGGGTCTCAAATCTACTAGAACTACCTCATATAGGGCCTGGTAGTACCCATCTCTTGTGATATGTCTATAATGTCATGCATCACCTCACCCAAACCACCTACCACTGCCACGTGTGGGGAATAATATCTCTCCACAATCAATTGTTTCACATGTACAAAAAATTGATCCCTCTCTATAGTCCTATGTTGTAGTTACTACCTCCACCCATCTATATCTATGGTCCTCTAATTTAGGATCCTCTATAGGATCTATACCATAATGAATGATACATATCTCTACAACACAACTAAATATATCTCTACAGTGACTCACTGCACCTATGTTATAAGCTCAACTACTAATGGACTTGTGGATGGTATTTGTGCCTGTGACTACACCCATGTAATCTACTACCATACATCCTACCCTCTTATGGATAACCATTTTTCACCGTGTACATCTCCATATCCCCCTCCAACTCCTCAACCTTTACACCATTTATTTCAAGATAAATTTCAAGCTATGGAAACCACGATTATATCCCTCACAGATAAAATCCAACATCTCAAGGATGCTTCTCAAGCCCATGCCAGTTCTTCTTCTACACCTCATCCTAATCCCATGTCTACTACATGTCCTTATACAAGTGAAGCTAAAGTCTTACCGCTAAAATAACCTCTCAAGTTTGATCTAAATGTTAAGAAATATGGTATTCTTCCTAAGCTCCTCAATCACTAGTTGATCAAATTTCCATCTACTCATTACTACCCTCCTTATCGGCTTGCAAAATACAAAGGTCACCCATTTTTTAATTATCACATAATTAACAGACATTATGACAATGATTGATAAACTTTAAAATGAAGAATTGGTCACCTTGAGCATCAGGGTTTTATTTCATTTTCTACAAAGCATCTCGATACATGATCCTCTCCAATTATAAAATCCCACTGGGCTCCCAAATCTTATCCCTCTATGTCTCATGAGCATCATGCCATAAATAGTAATGTTCCTTCTCTGGTAAGTCAAGATCCATCTATCTAACCCAGTGTCATACCAACTTTAAAAATACTTACCCCATTACCTCCTCCTATCAAGTCTTCTACAACGTTATCAATTCGAAATAAGAAACCACCATTAAAAATACATACCCCATTACATCCTCTTATCAAGTCATTTAAAATGTTAACAATCCCAAATAAGTAACCACCGTCTAAGGAAACACCACCACTTCCCTCACTGTAAGCTAAGATCCCTCACCAAACTCCTCTAATTTAATGTATAATTCCTATTTTCAATCAAGATAATGCTTATTGGCATGGTATTTATCACATCATCACATAGATCTCCATGACTCGTATAATTGAGGGCATCATAATTCTCCCCTCTATCACTGTTGGTTGTCTTCGGTATCTTCTTATAGCTTCTCTACTACATTTCACGCTTCATGCTCATTATAAATCTTTCCTAGAATTCTCACATCAATGGACCATCATTTCAAAATGATACATTCTAGTTTCATGGTTCATACTCAATTGTTGAGGGTATAGTTATTAAATGAACCTCACATCATTTACACTCCATAATTAGTGCTTCATGATACATCTTTTCTATCATCTAATCTCACACAATACATTCATTTCCTGATGATGCACTCTTGTTCTATAGTTCATTATTGACTTTTGAGGGTGCATTTCTAAATGAACCTCATTTCACACACATCCACTAGGGGAAACACACCTCCTCCTATCTGCATATTTTACATATCACAACATACCATCACATGTACATTTCATTAACACATATTGGTTACATTTACTCGTTCTAGCTTATACTACTTACATGTTACACTTTATTTCCTATGCTAGTTATACCCTAAGTATGTAATTATATTTTTCTATATATACATGCACATTTAACTTGGTATCTTAAGGTGAATGCAATATTTTTTACAGATTCTCACACGATGCATGATGCTTGGTGCTACTCTTTACCACCACCATTGAGGCTCCTGGGGCATCTACCTTTACCACTCTCATACTCTACAAAATCACATATTCTTTTGTTTCATTATTTCGTACTTGTCATTACTATCACTTTACTCTTCACTTTTATATACATGCTTTGACATATTAATTATCTTTCTAACATGCTAATGGGTGCTTCTTGTGTGACATTTTCCTTGTAAGACTCTTACACAACCAAGGTTATCTATCACCTTTTTCTTACTACTATTTGCTACTATTTTCGGGCTATTCCATATGTCTTGCTTGCTCATTTGTTTTTTTTTGCTGCTTCAACCCGGATTGGCTTGTGACATTATGAGTTGATTAACTAAACATGGACTAAACTATATAGTATATAGATAATTAATATAAGATATGCAAAAATATAATGAAGTAAATAAATGTAGTAAAGAAATATGATAATTATCTATGAAAAATGAAATACTAAACCCTAATGTGCAAGAGAGAAGAGGAAAAAAATCAACTGATAACAGATGCTTTTTGAACAATCTTGTAGTGATGCATAGAAAATTAGAAAGCAAGAGTGAATGTGATAGGGTCCCATAAAAGGATAGATCTGGGTGATATGACTAGACTGGAGCACTTAGGAGAGGACTAGGGTGCTCATGGGCACTTTGGTAAGAAAACCAGGCACCCTGATCTGGGAAAAAGGTCTTGAGCTAATATTCATAGGTCATGGAGATGACTGATAACCTTCACTACTTGTCACATTAATTTTCCTGTACTGTGTCGAATGTTCCAAATATTTCGAGAGGAAGAAATGACTTGCAAAAGACCAAAAGGAAGTCTCAAACCCCTATAGAAAGAAGATGTAAATGAATGGGTCATATTGACCTCAGCTGCCATAATAGTGGGCTTACTAACTAACCGTCGTACTACATTTCAAACCTAGATGCAGTTTTGGTGTGTGTGTGCATGTCATTCTCTAGATGTTCTTGTGCTAATCACACTTTGAGAAATAACAAGAAATGGATAAATGTAGAAAATGTAATAGACTGTGTGCATGGAATAGAATATAATCCCTCACCTATGAAGTGTGATGTAGATGTCCTAGCTTGTGCCTTAATGATGGATCTATGTGGATGCCAATGTAATAGATGGATGCAACTCTAGATAGAGTGACAGTAATCGATGATGCTAAACCCCTCATTATGGTCTCATAAATTTATATTTATAGGGTTATCTTTCTCTAATTTCTTAATTAACCCCTAAAAGGCCGACCATAAGAAAGATAAAGATGAAAAATGGCTAGAAGAGGCCCAAAAAGTGGTGGGAAAGTGCTAGAAGGATTGAGGCACCCCCAGGTGGGACCAGGGTGCCCATAAGCATCCCAGTACTAAATCTAAAAAATGTAGTCACAAAATTATGCACTTTAGACATTTACTTATCCCGGTCTCATACTACTATTTAGAAGGTTCTTGAGTGAAGAAAGTACTAATTAACCCCCATCATTTTGGCCATATTGTTTATTTTATTTCGTAATTTGTGACCTATTGCACTCATATGCCCAGCCATTTTATGACATTCCACATAATTTTAGCCTCCGCTGGGGTGCCCAGATTTAGTACTAGGGTGCCCATGGGCACCCTGGTCCTACCTGGTGGTGCCCCAATCCTTCTAGCACTTTCCCACTACTTTTAGGGCCTCTTATAGCCATTTTTAATCTTTATCTTTCTTGTGGTTGGCCTTTTTGGGGTTAATTAAAAAATTAGAGCAAGAGAACCCTATAAATATAAAGTTATGAGACCATAATGAGGGACCTAACATCATCTACTACTATCACTCCATCTGGAGTGACATCCATCTATTACATTGGCATCCACATAGCTCCATCATCACGACACAAGCTAGGAAATCTACATCAAACTTCATAGGGGGAGGGATTCTATTCTATTTCATGCACACATTCTATTACACTTTCTACATTTGTCTATTTCTCGCTATTTCACAAAGTTCAACTAGTACAAGAGCACCTAGGGCATGACATTCAAACACACACACACACACACACACACACACACACACACACACACACACACACACACCATAACTACATCTGGGTATGAAATGTAGTATAATGCTTAGTTAGTAAGCCCACCATTTTGGTAGTTGAAGTTAGTTTGACCCATTCATTTACATCTTCTTTTTTAGGGTTTTTTATACTTCCTTTTGGTCTTTATTATGTCATTTCTTCCTCTTGGAATATTTAGAGCATTTGACACAGTACATGAAAATTAATGCAACAAGCATCGAAGGTTATCAGTCATCTCTAGGACCTATGAAGATCAACTCTAGACCTTTTTCCCAGACTAGGGTACCTATTTGGCTTACTAGAGCGCCTGTGGGTGCCCCGGTCCTCTCCTAGGCACTCCAGTTTAGCCATGTCACCCATATTTGTCCTCTACGAGACCCCGAAACAATCACTCATCATTTCTAATTTTTTGTGCATCATAGTGACATTTTCTAACAAATATTTATTATCGGGTGAGTTCTTTCCTCTTATCTCTTACACATTAGGGTTTAATATTTCATTTTACATATTTTCTTAGATCATTAACATATTTCTTTACTACATTTATTTACTTCATTATAGTTATTCATAGCTTAGATTAACTATTTATATACTACATAGTTTAGTCCATTTTAGTTAATCACGAGTGATGTTCCATGTATGAAACCATATTTTTGCGGTCCATCTTGTCTTCCTAGTTGCTTGTTACATTGTCTTCTTTTGAATGCTAGCTATTTTTACAAGTAACACTTGTTACTCATATATCTTTTTTGCATGTGCCTTGGTTTCTACCATACACATCCCCTCACCCTCTTGGAAGCTACTATTAGATATGCATATTATCTTTAGGTATTATCCTTAGGGACACATTCTCCTACATTCATGACATGCACCCCAAATGAGTGGGACATCTATTGGGTAAACAATTCACCCTTCCAGCAACTAAGAGCTTTAGGAAAGATCAACACAGTATAGAATTAACATAGGCACGTAGTCACATAATGGGCCAAAATCAGACTTAGAACCAAAAAACATACAAGACACTAGCACCAAGTCCTAGAAAGTAATGGAGGGAACTTTTGTCTCCCCTAGGCACTTGTGTCCTAGGCAAAAAAAATCTATTTCTCAGTTCAACACAAGCTTGAGCAGTTTATAGTATAGTTCTCTAGCAGTGGGCACTTGCCTCTAGTTAAACAATACTTCTATCAGTTATAATCAGTTATAATTGGTTATAACAAATTACAATCAGTTACAATAGAAATAACATGAAAAAACTAGGGATGTGCCATTTGTAGTGGTACTTATTGGGAAACATCATGGAAGGAGAGAAAAACAAACCTCTCTCCCCAACACTCTTTTCTTGGCTTGAGATCACCCAAAAAAACCACTCTTGGTGTGAGATCACCCAAAAAACTCACTCTTGGCTTGAGAACACTAAAAAAACTCACCATTACCATTCAAATCCAACATTTCTAAGCAAATAGGATAATTTTCTATCTCATACTGTCTTACAAATCAGGCCAGTCATTAATATACAACAAGAAGTAGCTGACATTAACAAAAACAAGTTCCAACAACACATTACTACTCACACACTTCAGCCCTAGGGTGTACTTCACTTTCTTAGTCTCTACGCTTAACATTACGATCACTTCATGTTTCACTTGTCCACTCGACACGTTATTGGCAACACTCTTCTCTATAGGATTACAAGGTACACATCTTCTATCTAGTTTATGCTACTGAATATTCAATCAAAAACATAAAGCAGGGGAAAATGTAGACACAAAAACTATGAACTTAGGTATATTTCTAGGTTCTAAATCATAATAATATATACAAGATTCCTAAGTAAGAAAAATAGTCGTTGATATCTCCTTTCAACCTTTTTTCTTTATCATTTATCTTCTTTTTGGTCTTACACACCTGAAATACCTACCTAAACTTGACTTATTTATCTTTTATGGCCCCAGACACTAGCACCCAGTTAGGAAAGAAGCACCCAGACACTCTTATCCCTCTGAGAAGTTCCCGACCCTTTCTAGCCTTTTCTCCCCCTCTTGGGTATCTTTTACTACTTGGGCATCCTTTAACACTTTAGGTCAGCCTTCTAGTCATCAATTACAAAATTCAAACAAGGTAATAATATATACACTTTATTACTTCTCCAAAATTAGGGGCCAAGCATTAAGCATTATATATCATCACCTAAGTTTTCACTCAAAGGCACAAAAGCACTTCAAATGAATTCATCTAGTACACTCATACACAGGAAAATGACTGCATCACTCTATATACACATCATAGAAAGGGAAGTTCATTTTATTCCATCACACACATTCTATACATTGTTACATTCTAGATCTAGCCCTCTATCACTATACAACTTTCAAAAAGGGAATCCTAGGGCATCATTACACACACAAACACACATAACTACATGGATTTTGAAGTGTAGTGCAACTCTCAGTACTATGTTCACTCTTTGAGTGACCACCAAGGTCATTCAAAATCTACATAATGCATCTTTTTTTATTACATTTGATGTGGTTTGTAGACATGTGTAGGTAGAAATTTATTTTACAGGTTACAGGCACAATTTAAGACAATGCAACAAAACTAGAGCGAGTTTGGTAAATCAACATCTAAGCTCTTACAACCCAGAAAAGACTAGACCCTAAGTACATGTATAGACACTAGCACCCAAATCAGTCATTAGTGCCAGGCATTCCTATCCTCCCATGGGCACTTCCATCCTGTGCATTTCCAAGTCCCAAAATCTTCATTGAGCCTTGATGACATTTCTTACACCCCATTTCAATAATTCTCCTACCCAAATAATCTCTACATTGTGTGAAATCAACTAAGTCACCCTCTCTCTCCCTCTTGATTAGGGTTTCATGTTATTACTTGCTTATTACTTATGTCTTACTGTATATTATCACTTGTATATAATTAAGTACAATAAAGTTACTATGAAATTTGATTTAATACCATTTAAATTAAATCAGGTGGTCAAGTTGATTGGTAGTGTGATAAAATGGCTCGAGTCATGTTTTCCCATTTTCACCTACCAAATCCCACCAAAAATTAATTTTGAAGAGCCTAGAGTGTATCCCATGTTATCATATTTATAATGAGACCAAGTGCACATGATTTCAAGATCTATGGAGAATTTATGGTGATTTAAATTTTTATAGTGCAAGAGGAATGCAAAAGACATGTGGCACAATCTAGTTGGTCACAAAATTTGGTTGATTACATGAGGGTTTGTCTTTGCCACATGTCAAGTGTTCATTTATCATAAGGATTCGACACATAGCTGATGTTTTTCTATTTGTCGTGTGAGGTGTACTTTATCTGATAAGTTACTAGAGTTGGACATGTGGTGCATCGTGATAGACATAGAGATTACAACCTTGGGTACATGTGTGGGAACAAGGAGCAAGAAGCAAGGATGCAAGCTATTTTTCATATGAGCTTGCATTGTAATTGACACAGAGTTCCCATTTGTTTCACATTTGTTCGCCACATGTCTACAAAATTTCCTTACATTATAGAAAAGGGAAGTGAATGCACAAAGGGATGCACACAAAGGGAAAAAGGAAAGAATTTGCAACTATGTAAGGTGATATGAAGTGTGTGGAAGAAATAAAAGAAAAAAGGAATAAAAAGGGAGGGGTGAAAGGGTTCATGGGAACAAATAAAACCAAATAATGTACCAAGGAGGAAAACCAATGACATGTAACCTAAAAACTTGATACCTGAGCCAGAATGGAACTACAAATTGTTAAAATAACTAGGGGGTTATTTTGGACAATACTTACCATACATGATAAGATCATCCTCTACCTCCACCACAAGCTCTTGAGATTCATCCAAGGTAGTTGGTTGGGATATTCTCAAGATGAATCCAACTTCCTACAACTGATCATTTATGAAGAACCTATTTTGATTGTTTGCATTAGGACAATCACCACTAGGAATATTATTAATCAACTTGTTGAATTTGGCCACAAATTTTCTCATAAACTCCTACAGTTCTTTCTTTATTTGATCCAATTGAGTAATAAAGGCATGAACATATTCTGCTGACTTGAACCATGCTTCAAATATAATTTTCATATCTTCCCAATCAGTGATTAAGTGAGATAGAAAATAGGATATCCATTCTGTAGTGGCATATTGTAATGAATCCATAAATAACTGAACAACATCATATTCATGTTCCACTACAAGAATGCCACAGGATGTGATAAAGGTTGTAATATAATCATATGGATGTTGTTTTTCATCTCCATATAATTTGTGAAAATTCTTTCTTGATCCTTTATGAAGCTCATAGAGTGGAGAAGTTAGTGCCAACGAACCTATGTTTTGTCCCCATCATGCAAGTGTATCCACTTATTCTTCTTCAAATCGTTCAATTTATTCTCTTTCAGTAATAAGATCAAGGGATGATACACCTAGTCTATTAGCATGATCTTAAAATGGATTCTCATGAGCTTATCTTGGAATATGTATGGTATAAACCATAAAGTTAGCCTATTATTGTGGCTCAAATAGAGGATTATGAAATAATACAATTCCACTTGCTTGGTATCCTCTTGTGTATATTCTATCTTCCAGTTTGTAAAGGATTTTTAATTGAGGAATATGAAAATAGATGAAGGGTTTCTTTACAAAAATCAGCAGTGGGTTTTTAAGTAATGAATTTCATGTTTTTGAATTTTGTGATTTTTTATTGTTTTGGGATATTTGAGTTTTAGGATTTTGATTTTGTGGATTCTGCCCCACAGTGGGTGCCAAAAACTGTTAGTGAAATAATTGGGCTTGAGGGAAAATTAATGGTTTTCACTAATAGTCACGAGACTAGGTCCCTCCTCTTGGGAATGGGGAGGCTCCCATTTATTAAATGCGGGAAATAATAAAATATGTGAGTGCTTGTTAGGATTGAGATCACACAGGAATACTCCACTAAACATGTGGTAAATTTCTTGTATGGGATACAAGGGAGGAATTTTATTGGAGAGAGGTAAAGGGGAGATAAGAAAATAAAAAGAGGTTAAGGTTGTGAATAGGAACTTTAATATTTTCAAAAACATTGACTAGAGGTATTTTAAGATTCAATCAGAAGAAAAATAACTCTATAAGCAATATCAAGATTAACAAATCAAAGACACAAAGTTTTATTTATTTACTCCTCAAAGACACAATTTTTTGTAAGTTGTTTAAGATTACAAAGTTTGCATAGTTAAAAAGTATGAAGTAGAAGAACATAGACAAGGACATATAAGAAAGTAGAGATTCTTATTTGCAGTGGTAGGAGAAAAAATCTAAAAACCATTTGTAATGGAGAACCCATCCCTATATATAGCTTACAAAGTCTCTCTTCTTCTCTCCCCAAGTGACTTTTCATATTTCTACCACTTGTGACCTTTCATATTCTCATAGAAATAAAAATAAGTTCTTTTCTTATTTATGAAAAGGAAATTTTGCAATGAAAAATATAAATATCACTTAAGTGAATAAGATAAAATACCCAAAAAAGTACATTCCCGACAAAGGATTAGAAGGTAGAGAGCGAAGAAGAGAAAAGTGATCAATCTGAAGATGAATAAGCCTTTGATGATAAAGATATTTCTATCGATGAATTATGTGGAAATTATCTAGGGATGAAATCCTTTCCCTTGACCTATTTTTTGAACCGAGCCACTGTGAGTGCAATCTTCTTCTCTTATGGGATATTGTTTCCAACCAAGGAGTGAGAATCAAGATAATTCATCTTGGATATCAATGGGGGAGACACTATCCCAATGGGTTCTTTATTTATCAATCTCAAACTTTGTAATATCACCTTATAAATAGTGGTGAGAGAAAAATTTAATAGAGATATGATCTCAGGTGATAGTACTTTACTTTTTTCAATGATCTTCTCCACCCATCCATCCATCATTGGCTCACAAATGAGTATTTTAACTTCATGATGATGAAAGCTAGTGAAATGGGTGGGAGATGGATGGATATGAACAATGTGACAAAAATCCCAACACTTATTATTTTTAGTAAGTCCTACCCTAGATGTATATTTTTAGAAAGTTGTCTTTTGAATGTTAAAATAAGATGAGAGTGGTTTCAAAAGTTTAATTTTCATTATGGGATGCTTTACTCCAAATTTTAGACAATTCTCTCATTTGCATCAACTGGGAAATGAAAAATTCATCAAATATGGTAGAATAATGAGAGAAAACTTAGTCCTCCATATCTCTAAAAAATAATCCAATTCATCATGAAATAAATGGCTCAAATGAAATATGATTTTATGAGGATCATACACTCTAAATTGTAGGTAATTTGGCTCATTGGATCATTGGGTCAATGCAAACATATTTGAAGAGGGAAGAATAATGAGAAAAATCAGTCATCCATATATCAAAAAATACTCCAATTCATCATGCAATAAATGTATCAAATGAAATCTAATTCTACGAGGATCATATGCTCCAAATTTCAGGCAATTTGGCTTTGTTGGATCACTGGAAAAATGCAAAGACATTTTCAATTTTTCTAAGAAAAAATAGAGTTATTGACAAGAAAATGATTTCTCAAATACAAAATAAATCATTCCATGACAACCCTTAAGTGATAGATCATCTAAAATGAGTTTTCAAATGGAGTATTTTAGAAAAATTCAAAGTTTTTCGACCATGGTATGATTGAAAATGAGAAAAAGAACATTTTGGAAATATAGAGCATGAAATTGGTTTTAATGGCTTATATGGATGAAAAATATGAAATTTCAATGGAGTTTCATGTTACACTTCATATATTTTCATGTTGAGGTTCTCTTTTTTTTTTTTTTTGGGGGGGGGGGGGGGGAACTAGTATCAAAGATGGCTAGTCATGGGGTTTGAACCCTTTATTTTTAGCACTTTCAATCACTATAAACCCAACATGGCTTAACATAGGTTGGTAGGGGGATAGAGGGAAAGTTTCACCCATGAAAATTTGGGATAATTGAGGTGAGGGGAAAATGGTTACATTAATTTTTACCAGATTGTGACAAGTGTCACCATGCGAGAACATGCAAGGGAGATTTAGGAGTTGAAAATAAGCTGTTGGGAGATGAGATGAGGTTACATATGTGATCGGGGGATAAATAAATTAGCTTGGGCACAATTTTTTGTCTCCACTATCCCCTTAGATATTGGGGCAAGTGAAAAGGGACAATAAACCTCAAAAATGTGTGATGGGTCAAGATCCACATGAGGAGGGGGTTAGGTGAGTGAGAATACAAGTTACAACCTTCCTAACAACCTAAGTTGTAATTTTAAGTGAATAAACTTATTCAACCCCAAGGGGAGGAATTTTTTTTTGTCTCTATTATCCCCTTGCACCAAGGGACAAGGGATAACATACCTCAAAAAATGTGCCAAGGGTGAAGGGGTCATGCTTTTGAGTTACGAAACAAGACTAGGAGCCAAGCTGCAATGTTTTAAGTGATGTAACCAAACTCATCAATAGGGGGAAAATTTTTGTGTCCCCAATATCCTATTACACAAAATTATAATTTAAAATGGATAAAAGAGGTTAAAAAGTGTGCTCAAGCTTATAAAACATGTTGAGGTCACCTTGCCAATGCAAGAATAAAACACGAGAGTTTCTTTTTCCACCCTGGGAGTAAATATTGGAGTATGGAGGAAAAAAATATATGATTTTTACTCCAAAACATATTATGATTTCATTAAAACCATTTTCAAGATATTATTATTCTTGAATTTTTTTTTCTTATACCTAGTCACTCTTTTAGCATAAAGGGGCAACGGTAGTGACCTAGACCATCACACAAAGTTATTGGGCCAAGGATAAAAATTGATATATCCACCATGTAGTGGAATCATATATGTTTTCATTGAATATTTTTTTTATCTTTGAAATCCTCCTGGAACTCTCATAATCTTTAGAACAAGGTCACTTTCTTCGTTGAAGCTCACATTCCAAGCACCCGTAGTGACCCAATTTTTCTTGAATAGATCCTGACACCACATGCCTCCATATTTTTCCTTGAAACTATCATGGATAAATTAATTTATATCCTTGACAACCTCCATATAGGTTAAGACCTTTAATTTAGCTTTTAGAGGTTATTATTTTGTTGTAACATGACTAAAAATAGCCATCACAGTGCTTCTGGGAAACATTGTTCCACCTTAGATCTTAGTAGTTTCATAAATCATCTTATATATAATTCCTTGCACATGAAAAACACTTTAAAATCATGTTAGAACATTCCTATCAGCTAAAATGAGGATGGAACTGACTCAAAAGGAATGGATGAGGTGAAAGTTTGAATTGAGGAAGGGGTCACCATGACTGGAAAAGAAAATTTCAATTGGGGGGTTAGTTTTCATGGCCAAAATTTTAAATTTTAGAGTCTATACATTTATCATGAAAACAAAACATTAGGATTCAAGTAGATATAATGAATTCCTTAATGGGATACAAATAGATTACTTATATACGTGTTTTGGATTTGGAAAATCGGGAAAGGCTGGCTAGAAGTGTACCAAAGAGATTCAAATAAAAAAATCACTATTGGATGGAAATGGAAAAAAGCATTCAAGTTTTCCCATAATTTATGGTTGTTATGGCCCTTTCTTGGAAATATGGTCCTGGATCTATCTGTGAGTAATTTGAAATTTGGGATTGTAGTGTGCAAGGGTATACCCTAATTTGGTGGAGTAATATGACTGTTATGCTAGAAAAGTTGTATATACAAGAAAGAATGAGTGGGAATTAGCTGGGGATGACATAATTGACCAAATTAAGGAAATGTGGGCTAGTACAAATGTATTGTACTATTTTTATTTTTTTTAGACATGAATTAACAAAATGAGTTTCTACATTTTCCCCCCTTTAAGTATGGAATTAAAAATTTTGTGCTTAAAGGAAAAGTCACTTGAGTGTGTAGAAATTTTTTTCCTTCTCTTAGAGTATCTTATGTTTGTTTTAAGAATTTTTCTTTGTTCTAGTTGTGTTTGTTTTTCCAGGATGAGTACCTATAGAGAAAGGTGAATTCAATGCCCATTGTATAGGAAATCAAACTTTAACTTGAAAATTTTGAACTTATTATGAAAATGTAAGTGGAAAAGTAAAATAAAAGAAAGAGTACACCTAATTGTTTTACTAGAGTTGGGGTAGTAATCCCACTACCATTGCCATGGATATTTTCTAAGTTTTGTGTTGGAGCTGGTTGGAAGGACTTCAAAGGTGATATTTCCCCACTTGGAATGTGCCAAGGAGAATAAAAAGAAGTGTAAATACACCCTATTTGGTGAAGAGAATTGTATGGGGAGAATTCCAGTTTCTCTGCATCCCTAAAAAAATATGAATAATGGGAAGTCAAGCCTACGAGGATAACATTCACCTTGATACTTCTTAATACCCACGGATAAGTGTCACTAAAAATAAATATAAACCTAATTGATTTGCAAATGATGATATAATGTACCAGGGTAATGCTATCTCACATATACCCTTAGTGCCACCATAACTTGAACTGTATCATGCATTCTATAATTAAAAATGAGTGAAAGGCCTATAGATGTCCTTAAGAAACTATAACAACTATGAAATTTATTGAATGTGCCCCAAGATGAAAGCATATGAAATGGGTCATAACATCTAGATGCTATGGTTTTTCTATACAGTTTGGTCCCTATACGTTTCTTAACCTAATTATCGTTCTAAACCATTTTCTAAACCTATGAAATATCTAATTATGTATTTGGTATCTTGTTTCTTAATTTTGAATTGTTCTGAGGGTGATATATCATTTGATGGCTGTCCCTCTTGTTTTGGGTACGTGAGATAGAGAAATGTGAGTGTGGCCCAAAAAAGAGAACTTAAATATGATGTGCACATATATTTAATGTTTCCTACAGGTGGAAATAGGGGAGTACACATGGTATATACCATGACACATACATAAAAATATAATAGTGTAGTAGTAATAAGTGATAGGGAAAATAATGTGGTATATGTAAGAAAAAACATGCAAGGACACATAAATAGAACATCATTGCAAACTATATGCCAAACGTATGCGTCATCACTTAGGAAGTTGCAAGATAATCAAGGCACTCAAGGCTAAAAATCAACAATTAAGTAACAAATAGAATTATCCACAAACAAGTGAAAGCACAAAATCAAGCATGTAAAACAAGAAATGAGAAAATAGTATGAAGATGATTCTGGCTTGGAAGTAACCTAAAAAATAGATACTACACATGAAGCACCCACTATCATGTTAGAGTAATAAATATTATGACATGATTTATGTACTAGGTAAATGAGGTAAGATAAAGTAAATTAAAAAAGATTGGAATAATAACACCTGTATGTGAAAAAACGTTAAGTTGATGCCCCCAGTAGTTGTGGAATAACTGGTAGAGACTAGTGTCAAGCATCCTAAATCATGTAACAATTTGTTTGAAGCATGTATTCAACTTAGAGTACCACATGAACACACATGAGCATAGAAAAAAAATATAGCCTACTATGTATCAAGATAACATGATAAGTAATGTGCAACATGAATAATATAGGTGTATAATAGAAACAACCAAGCAAGAGAAATGTAAATATTTTTTGATGTTTGTATATATTTGAATGTTGTTTCAATTTGTAGGAATATTTTATTTTTTTTGGAGTTTTAGGACCACTGAAAGCATAGATGAAAACCCATTCTTTGAAGGGAAAGGAAAGGTGATCCAAGAATACCCCAAGAGGGAATATATGATTTTTAATTTTTTGATGACTATATATATATATATCATGCATCTAGAGAGGAGAAACAAGGTTTCCCTCCAGTGTGTTAGAAAATTAAGGTTTGGGTGTGTAGCTACTCCCTTAGCAGTCAAGTTGAACCTTGTTGGTGAAATTATTTTTTGTGTTACAAATTATGAGTTTCCACCAATGGTCACAGGGTTAATCCCCTCTTTCTTATATATGAGGGGGATCCTATTATAAAATGTAAACTATATTAATTGTATGGAGTGGCCAATAGGTCAGGGATCACACAAGAACACTTCACTGAGCCTATGGAAAAGTGTTTGTATGGAATATAAGGGAGGAATTTTCAGCAATGAGGGATAGAGAAGAGTTGGGGAAATTAGGAAAGAGAGGGTTATTGGCACAAGTAAGCATTAGAATATTTCATACACAATAAGTAGAATATGCCCACATTTAATTGGAAGAAAAAAATGTACGCAATTAGAAATACTAACAAAATATAGACACACAGTTCTTTAGATTCATCAATCAAAGACACAAATTTCCTTCTTGGTTATTTAAGATCACTATGCTTGTAAAGTTATAGGATAGAGAGAGAATATAGGAAAGCATAACAAAAGTAAATGGAAGAAATGTAACTCTTATTTCTTGTGTAGTGGTGATACAAAGATAAAAAACCTACAACAATCCAAAATTGCTACATAAAAGCTAACTTTTAAGCTCCTTTTGAATGGAGAAGTCATTCTAATTTATAGCATTAAAAATTGTCTTCCCATTTACCCCCCTCATGACCTTTCAAGTTATTATTCAATTTTTGACTTTTCATCTTCCTAGGAATTGAGTAAATAAGTCCCATTTTTATAAATCAAAAGGGAATTTTACAAAACAACATCAGAGCATCACTTAAGTGAAAAAGAAAAAAAATCATGATTGCATACAATGAGGAATTATAAAGGTGGAGAAGATAAATATAGAGAAAGAGAGAAGAAGAAGGGAGTTGATTAGTTGCTTGATAAATAAGTTCCCTTTGATGAAGAACTAATTCCATCTAAATTCTACATAAGATATCTAATGATGAACTATGTGTGCTTGGACTCCTTGTTGAATCGAGCCACTGCAAATGCTACCTTATCATAATGTGGGATGCACACATATTCCAAAGTAATGAGCCAAGTCTCAAGAATTCCACCAAGCCTTCTACACTATGTGAACTAATTCTCATGATCTTGTACATTATTATAAATAGAGCCTCTAATCTCTGCAAGATATTCTAAAGTGTTTTCATTGAATGAAGATGGTTCTCCTGCAACTATCTAGAGTAGGTCTTGAAAGGAAATCAAGAGTATTTATGAGGATGCTTCTCACTGAGTAAAGGTATTTCCAACTCTTGTACACTTTTGATAAACTCATCTAAGATGCCATATACATTTTATTCACATGCATCAAGATTGAAAATGGCATCACTTAGCACATCACACCTTGTAATCATAGTGCGGGAACAAATGGGTGAAAATTTCTTAGTAATGGATGACAGCACATTATGATTCCCTAAGAAGTAAGATTCAAGAGAGGTCATCGTAGAGACCAATGGGACAAGAATTTCTAAAATGGTCTTTTCCTTCTCGATCTCTCTCCTAGTATATTTTATCTTTGACGTAATAGCCAAGACATATTTAAACATTGAAATCACCTTAGGCAGTAAAGTATTCCCCTTTCAATAATCATGTCCACCCATTTACCATTGAATCTTCCATGTATGGTGAACACCTGAGATATCTTTATTTTTTGGGAATTGAAGCTATAAATGGGAGAGATTTCTTCAATCAGAGGCAAGGATGATGAACCCGGTTCAAGGAATGATTGTACATATGAATATAAATTCCTATCATGTTCCTCTAATTGATCAATGGTTTTATTGTATTACTCATTCCATGTAAGGATCTGAGTTGAAGAATCATTAAAAAAGTTAGCATCAACCTCATGGGTAGCTTGACCTAAAGAGACCTTCATCATTACATAATCATTAGGTGTAATTTATTTCATGGGATTATTTACCTTTAGATCTGTCACGTCCACATATTGAGCTCCAGAAGCCTTCGTGTAGAAATGGGAAGTTACTTATGCTTTCTTACCCTTCTTGGTCATTATGTATTTTGAGATGGCCTCGAGGTTAGGTGTCACATCTTGTTACAACATTCTTGATTATTCTCCAAGTAATTCATTTACTCATGAAAAAGGTTTATTTGATAGGAATTAATCCATATGTAGTGAAAGTTATGAAGCTCAAATGTGCATAAACATGAATTTATTCAATCATCTTCTATATATTATTAAATAAAATATTATTACATTATATATGATGTTTATTTCATATAAATGGGGACACTCTGATCCTAATAATAACTCACTCTATTAAAAATTAGGCTAAAATATCTAACTAACAACTAACTACCCAATAATAATTTTACCGTATTAACCATACAATAACTAAAAACTAATAGTAAATAGATATTTACCACAATGTAAATAATATTCCTAATATTCCCTCCCTTAGTGTTTACATTGGAAGAGAAAGGATAACTAAACACCACTATATTTCCCTCCCAGAATATGGATCTTAGGTTTTCCCAAAAATTCATTTGTTACATTGAATGATACCTTTACATTAGAAAGGAGATTCAATACAAAATTTATTTGAAAAAATACCTCTTAAGGCTTATGTGAAGCTCACAATTGTTTTTTTAAAAAAGACTTGACTCTCAAACGAATATTGAAAATGACTTTATTAACTTTGATGAATAAAAGAGATACAATACTTTAACACTTTCAACATAAATGAATGTTAAGTATAGAAATATCTATGACAACTTCTTGTGATACCAATGATAGGAATTAATCCATATGTAGTGAAAGATCCAAATCTCAAATGTGCAGAAGCACGAATTCAGTCAATCATCTTATATATATTATTAAAAAATATATGATTACATTATATAGGAAGTTTATTTCCTATAAATGGGGATGCTCTAATCCCAATAATAACTCACTCTATTAACCATCTAGGTTAATAACAATATGAGATATATCATTTTCTATTAACAATATATATATATATATATATATATATAGCTAACAAACTAATTACCCCATAATAACTTTACCATATTAACCATATGCTAACTAACAAATAATAGTACATATATATTTACCACAATGTAAATAATAATCCTAACATTAACATGTGTTTAAATGAAAATACGCATCTCAGGTGCTTGGTAAGGGAATGAAGCATGACCGAGAAGAGCCGATTCAAGTGCTTTAGCAGGAACACTTGGATCTACTGGATGATTAGGAGACTACAAAGGAATCAGTCTCACCTAGTTCAAGTTGTTCCATATGGTGTTATTCAACCTTATACCTCTTACAAACCTCCACAAAAGGAGATACTTCAACATCATCAACTTCCATCTTCTCTCTCTTTCTCGAATGAGATGAACACACATCCTCATCAGAGACCTTATGAGATGAAGCGAGAGGAGATTTCCTAGGAAATATAAGTGTTTAACCACATTCAATTCAGGAAACCCTCTTATTTTTTTACCATTTATATGTCCTTTTAATTACAGTCATGGTTCTTTCAACATAATTGTCTTCAAATCCTCAGGGTCTAGATGTGCCACATCACTATCTCCTACATTTGAGTACTCGGTGGCCAGAATGGATATTGGCTAAAATTTGGTGTACTTAATAGAGAGGAAATGAAGATATGAAGATATGTGCAACTTGTGCTTGATCTAGATAATTAATAGTTTTAGTAAGCCACACCCTACCCTCAGATTCCATTTTAAGAAAAATTTCCCAATTCTAGATATTTTCCAATTTGCTAACTTCTGGACTTAAGAAATCACACAAAGGTCTTAAATTTATTATCTTTTATTTTTTTTGTTTTCAAAACTTAATATTTTTAGAATGGGTTTGGTGCTAAATTAATAAAAAATATAAGTGTGCCTTCTAAGTGTGAGATTGAACTGAAATCATTTTTGTTAGATTAGGTTTTTTATTGTGATCTCATGCTCTAAATTTTAGGTGTTTTCAATCACTTAAACTCCTGGGATCTAAAAAAGAAAAAAATTCTATAATATTAATATGGATACTCTAAATAATGTAGAGAATCAATGGGAACAAGGTTTGTTTCATCTCCAAGGTGTTCTAGAAAGGAAGCTTCAAGTAAAGTTTCATGACAAACAAAGCTAGGATTTGAGATCTATGAGAAAAAAGGTGTTTTCATCAATGAAGGGTTCTAAAACATCTGGGGAGAATAAAAACATACCAGAAGAAATGGGGGATGTTAAAACATGAAAAATGAGTTGAAAATGGATAAGTATGAATATTATACTCACCCCTCCTTCATAAACCTAGCTAACTCACTTTTGATCCACCCTGTTTAACCTAAGTTAGAGGAGACTTCAAGGAGGGGTTAAATATTACTAAATTTGTCATAGATCCCATCATGTACCTTACAAAATTTAGTAAATTATAAATGGAACAAAGGAAATCAGGGGTGTAAAAATGTGCCATGGGTAGGGGCATTATGAAGAATGGGCCAGAAGTTGTTATGAAGGTGAGTTGAAAACATTTACCTAGCACCCCAAGTTGAAGTTTTAAGTGAAAAAACTCTTGCTCCTCCTTGGTGGCACATTCTTATGTCCCCCGTTTCACTTTAGATATGGTCAAAATTTACATCACCCTAGCACAAGTGCACATAGGGTCTACTCAACATGAGAAAGGGGCCAAGTCTTCAAGTGAGTGGAAAACACTTTTCTAACACCCAAAGATGCATCTTAAGTGACACAACATCAAATTATAAATACCCCTACTTAGTGGCACACTATTGTTTCCCCCATTTCCCCATTGAATTTATTAAAATGGAAAAATGGACATCATGGGTCTCTAAGTGTGTAGTTTCCACTTTTGGAAGTTGGGTATTATCATTGCACTGCTAAAGATAGCTCACCAGAGTGCCTTCTTTCCCAGAGAGCTTCCCTTGGTGTTTCCTAGGAAAACCTTACATAATTTTTAGTGGAAACCACCCAAGGAATAAAATTCCACAATTTTTAGGACCTGATTCTTTGACTTTTAGGCCTCTTTTTAATTCTGGTCATGGGATGTTCCCAGAAGGTCAAACAACCACCAAATAAAAATATGATTTTATGTCCAACATAACATATTAGAAATGTATAAGGTCTCATGTGATACAAGTTTTAATTTTAATCAAATTCCAAATCTCCTTATAAATCCCATAATCCTTAGTTGAATCTTCACCAAGATCAAAGGTCTTTATCTGCATTGTTGGACCAATATCTCCAAATTTGCTCCTCATAATCCCTTAATTTTTTAAAAAAATGAAGTAGACACTATTATATTTCCAACGATTAATTTATTTCTTTCCAAATCCTCATGAGGCTCCTGATATGTCTAGAACAAGCCAACTAGAATTTTTCAGTGCTTTCATTTCCTTATACCATGCTACAAAGAACTTGATATTACATAACTTATTCCTAAACCTAGATTTTATTTTAAAACTTTCGTAAACTACCTCAAATGATTGTTTATATCTACCAAACACTTCTTGGATTATTTAAATTTTCCCTGTATGTTCTCAGAGGGTGTTTACCATGTGCAAAAAGGCCAAAAATAACCCTTTTGGAGCCTCCAAAAGAACTTATCTTCTCCTGGATCTAGATATCTTTATTAATAAGATTGAATAATATCAGATACATATGAAACACACTTGAAAATCACATTATCACACTCCTCCTAGATATTATGAGGGTTACCCAGTAAATGAGTTGGTCAGAGGATATGTTTACATTGACCGGAAGAGGGATTTTCAATTGAGGATTAGGTTGTCATGAATTTTTAAAAAAAAATTCATGATACACATTTTTCATGACAACAGTTGGATCTATCTTGGGGACTTGTTCTGGATCAAACATAATGAGGACATGACAAGGAGGAATTCTATAATCTTAAGACACTTTGTGAACCAGTTCTACTTTGGATCATTATAGATAAATACAAGCACTACTAATAATAAGAGAAAAAATCCATTATTATTATAATATTCTTGCGATACTAAGAGATACTAGAAATAAAACCTTACATAACCCTTTAATAACAATACCAAACTTTAAACATCAAGAATGAAACTTTCTTATGCCTCTCTAGCTAGTACCTGATAATACCTGATGGTAGTGATTGAATCCTTCATCTCTATTTATAGAGAGGAAAGAAGATTTTCCAAGGGTATACTGGATCATACCAAAAGGAAAACCTAAAAGAAGGGTAAAAAGGTAGAGTATTGATGACAAGGAAAGATTCGAATCTGTTACAACATTGTCAGCCAAAACATCAATGAATAGACAAGAATGGTCTTTTAAAGCATCATAATGGAACACATTATACCAGACTAAAGTGATTTTCTACCAGTGTGGAATATATCATTTGCAAGTGTCCCTACTGTTATCCCATCATCTTTAATGATAAGACCAAAGAAAAGAGAAGGAGAGACAAAACCACTATCTTTTTACTCCTATGGTCTAATCGGAGTGGTGAACTTGTCGAAATCACCCTACGGTAAAGGCTGAAACTTTACATGTGTCCAAGGTCCTCCTGACACATGGAAAAGGTTTTCAGTCGGGTCCATATGAATCATCTTCTGATGAGGATGAACAAATAATACATCTATTATCATGATTGACATGATGCCTGCTGAGCTGTTGTTGGATTCGATGAACCAGAAAAAGATCTGCTGGATGAATTCTTATCCTTTGAGAAAGAGATGGTGGTAATAAGATAAGTTGATGTTGTTTATAAATCTTTACCCATAATTTTCCTTAAGGGTGAGCTGGTTGGATAGAAGAGGAGTGAATACTAAAATATTTGAGTTTGACGCTCCATGTCTTTTTATCTGGATCAAAATATTTCTTGTAGTAGTGGGAGATATCTATAATTGTGGATAATCAAATATCTTAGATGGCATATAAGCTTCAAGAAATAATTTTATGTATCTTGGAAATCATGAAGAATCCCAAAGATTGAATTCTAGCAAGTGACTTTCAGGTCATTCCAGAATAATATATATTCTCCATAATGTATTTGGTTTTCAGACCATTTGAGAAAAATTGGTACATTATATTGGATATCCTTAAGGTTCAGTATCACGTGACCACCAGTATGGCCAATTGAGAGTGCAGGAGCTCAAAGGACATGGGGGGAAGATTTTGAAATGCTTGTTTAATTATTTTGACAGCCTGAGTCATTTCTAAGTTCCATGTTAGGGCATTAGATCTGAGTCTTTTATTTAAGAGAAAATGATTTTCAACTACATTTTTATAAAAACCAACAATGTAATTAACACAACCCAAAAACCTTTGAAGTTGAGTTTTGTCCTGAATTTCATCTGGAAACAAGATAATTTTTTAGACAATATGTGTGCTCTTGCATGGTGATAGTGCCATCCTTGAGAGTAACACCTAGAAATTGAATAGGGTCCTTAAATTTTTTTCATCTTGGTAAGACTGAGACAAAGACCATTTTAATATGCAACTTGATAAAATTGATTCAGATGATCCATATGGTATTTTGTATCCTGGGAAAATATAATAATGACATATATATAGACTATGAGGAACTTGTCTAAGATGACCAAAGATCTAATCCATTTTATTTTTAAAAATGGATGGTGCAATTTTAATACTAAAGGGTAAAACATTCCATTCATACTAGGCTCCTGGGATGATGAATTTTTTTATAAATATCTTCCTTGTTTAGAAACATTTGGTAGAATCCATACTTGAGATCAAATTTACTATAAACTTTACTTCCACTAATTCGGGTAAGAAAATAATCTTTGTCTTGAAATTGGATGTTGGATGGGAAGTATGCATACTTATTGTGTGGTTTGTAATTAACCACTAATCTCTTCTTACCTCTGATTATTTTACTCCTCTTGTTGATATAGAAATCAAGACAAGTCTCAGGGAGATCTAGATAGTCGAATGAAACCGCCTTTGAAAAAATTATTGATTTCTGCTTGGCATTCAAATTTTTCTTCTGGAGGCATGCCTATGTGATGTGATTTGAACTTTAGAGGAATGGGAGTCTAGAATTATAATTGACAGAAATGCTTTTTTCGATGAATGAAGGCATGTGGGTTATTAGAAGTGCATTTTGTTTTGATTTTATTGATAATGACATCAATGGAAGAAACATTAAGGGATATAGATTTGTGAATCCATTCTAAATTAGAAATTTTTGTAGGCTTAGGTACTTGATGGTATAATATACTAGAAAGTCTTAAGCCTATGGATAGATCCTTGGGGGAAAATAATATCTTCTTGGCTAATAGTATATGGACATGTAGTTATTGAGATTATCAGAGCCTAATAACATATCATAATGCAGTAAATCAAACTGATGAAATTTGAATGTTGTTTTCATGTTTCCTAGTTTGACTGGTATTGTAGCAGAGCAGGAGGAAAATACCTTTTTAGATTCAAAACTAATTTGGAGGGGGTATACATCCCAAAAATCGCTAGGGATAGCATTAGTTTTGATAAGGCTAATTTTTGCTCATGCATCTATCATGGAATCAAGAAAGTATGAGGCTTGATGTTGGGAATACAAAATTAGATTTGGAAAAAAGGATTGCAAGAGGTTTTGACAGTACTTACCTCTGCATTTTTCTCTGCATCATACTGCTCATATGATTTGTCCATGATTAATCTATCTATTGCTTCTTCATCATTTTCTAGAACATGAGTAGATTATTCTTCTTGAAGCAAGAGCCTGCAATTCTTATGTAGCTTTCTTGATTGATTTTTCTAGAGAGTGAAATTTAGTGTTGTCTCCAGTATCTCCATTTTGGTGTTCCTGGTAAGGGAACATGATTGAATACTTTAGCTTGACTAGGTATGGAGGTGGAGGCTGAAGTAATATCACATCGTCTTCTTCTTCAGGAAATAGGAATGGAAAATTCCTGGTTATTTTGGGAAATTCTGCCACGTCCTTTTCCTCATTCCTCTTCCTCTTTTGGGAGGAAATAAAACATGATTTGAATAATCATCTTTGGGATGATGGTAGATTGTTTTGCATCACATTATTCTTTGTGCTTTTTGTAGGTCCGCTTCTCATTCAATCTCAAGATTAGCTTGGAGTTTAAGATGGAGATCTTGGGCTTGTGAATGTAAGGAGTATTGATGATGAACAAGATGTGGAGGGAAGTCTGCAAGTGCTAGCTATACTTGGTATAGATTTTGTTTGAGGATAATTGAGTTAGGAAGTATGAACAAATGTTCATGATAGATTCTATTCATATTGCAGTTAAAAGAGGGTAAGAGAATCATAACCTGAGTTAGAGTCTGGAACAAATTTCTTTGGAGGATGACTATGTCTGCTGATTTACTGCAATAGTTAGCTCATGATATTCAATATTTGAAATGCAACTTCCACTATCAGATATTAAAACATACTCATCTTCAGTAAAAAAAAAATCATGGGAAAATTAACCTTGGCCTTTTCTTTCTGTCCCTTTTATGGACAGTTTCTACTATAATGATTTCCTTTACAGATAAAACATGTAATCTTTTTGTTCTTGGGAAAATATTTCTTCCATCGGAAGAATTTCCTTTTGGGTTTTGTATGAAATCTTGTCATACAATCAGTACACTAATGTTTCTTTTAAAACTTTTTTCTTGAATTTTTTATACTTGCTTCTTTTTGGCCAAAAACTACCAAAATTTGTTTCTATTTTATGAGTATAGAATTTTACTCCTAGAGCCTTCTGAGCCAACATAGCTTTTTTTTTGGTTTTTCATTCAAGACAAGAGATGCCTATTGGTTTCATTGATGATTTTATTAATCCTACCAAGGTTCATGTCTTCTTCATAAAGACCATGCATTTCTTTTTTGTACTCATCAAAAAAATATAGAGGGTAGGATTCCACATACCTTTGTGGCATCAAAAGGCATTCCAGCATTGTAGAATAGTTTCTGCATGTAGCATTGATATTCATGCACCTTTGTCATATCACACAACTGAGCTCTTAAGAACTTGGTCTTGTTGATGAGATTTTCATCAGAAATGGTGCCTATGAATTCAGAAAGGATTAAAAAAGTAAAACTAGTTGTTCCTCCTCCAACCCTATCATTTCCATGACGAACACCATTTACTATGATGTCTTTTTGTTGTGTAGGGATAACATCCCACTATTATTTAAGAATTCCTACAAATCCATTAGTAATGATAATAGCAACATCTTTATCATGTTTATTAAACTGTAGGACTTGTGTATTTGACCATCCTATCATGTCGTGGACCATTTCTTTGATTTCATCAGGATTTTTACACTCAAATTTATAATAATTAGGTTGAAAGTTTTGGGTTCTTACTGTATTATGTAGGGGCTCAACACTACTGTGTGCGCCTTCATCCATAATGATACTTTCAGCTTCTTCACCTGAAATCCTGGTCATGCCTATCTTTTTCTCCTTACTAAGAGGATATTTCATGGTATAAACTTGTTCCCAAGTGAGTGCTTTAGACCAGTATGGATTAGAACTCTGGGAACTTGAAGAGATACAAATCTTGTCAGATTGTGAGGCACTGAGATTAGTGACAACAGTAGTTAAAGATGGGAAGTTTTGTTCTAATTCTGATATAGAGAAACAAATATTATTAACTTTATCATTAACAATTTAGATGCTATCTATGACTTTCTCTTCTGATCCTTCTGCAGCAACATGTACAAATTGTTGAATATTAGCTTGAAGACTATTGGTGACTTGGTCAGGAATATTTTGTAAGGTTGTACCAATATTTTGAATAGTAGTAGATATATGGTCAACCTTTTTATTCAATAGTAGCATAACAGCTTGGATGTCACCCTTTTGATGGAGCTCAATATCTTTTAGAGTGTCTAACATCTCCTTGAGTTTCTCATGGATAGAATTGATTCTATTATCTATAGCCTTAGTAGCTTTTTTATTCCAATTCATCATTCATGTGGCTTCAAACTATTCTGTTTTGGAATCTAGTTGTCGATGGTACCAATACTCATGATGTTGTTGTTTATCTTCCATGTAGACTTCAAAGTATTTGATATGGGGGAAATCATCAGAATCGATTTCTGAAGTTGATGCTTCTTTGGTGTCCATAGAAATATGAGACTTTTTGAACAAAGATTTGGCATAGGAAAGGGTCTGATATGGACTAGACAAGGAACGACTATTCATATTAATATGGGGACCATTTTTGGGAATGTATTTTTGTTGAATGAGAGCTTGACATCTGTCACACCATAGACAATCAGTGTCTGGATCATGTACTAGAGAAGGATGGCTACACTAGGAAAGGTCTTCCTCATGGATTCTTGGCTTATCAAACATAAAGGATTGAGTGGAGAAAAATGAAGATAGATGAGGATTAATAGAGATGAATTTTATAAAAGAGATAGTAGCCTTTCCTTTTGATTCATTGATTTTGGAGGCATTTTAGACAGATGAAGTGGTATCAGAGATGGTTATCTTTATTCTTTCCTTTCAGAAAGATTTATCTCATTTGTTCTTTCTATTTCATATTTCTATTTTTCTGAATCCTGTAAGATGTGCAAAACGAGTGTGAGCATTGTTTTTCCTGGGAAGGGTGTGTTGTGGCTATTAAACTCAAGTAATATGTGGCGAAGGATAGTTAAACATCTACAAAATTAATACCGAAGAACGGGTTGCATATACTTCTAGAGTGCAGGATGTCGATAATGAAGACAACTATGTTGATCTCTATGAGCTTATTGCTGTAAATGATGATACACTGATGGTGGAAGAAGAAAACCCTTTACCAGGTTGGAAACTTCCTAAGCTCCCTTATAATGAAGTATATCAAAAATATAAAGATTTTCATTTATTAGTTTGTACTTCAATTAGATGAAGAGAATCATGTATCCAGGTTAAGACCTATGAGAAGTTAGAGTATGATATTTTGTTGATCAATCCTAGTGATATAAAATACCTTAAGAAACAGACTGTATATAAGTTTGTTCATATTTTATGTGTCAAAATCGGTATTATTCCTCTTTTTAGACAAGGATTAACACAAGAAAAAAACACACATGGGGAAAAAACAAAAAAACACACTAAGGGAAGGGAAACATACCAAAATGGAAATTTCAAACACACAATAAAAATGGAAAATATGTTATAGGGGAGGAAATTTACAGAGGCGGGGGAAGAATGTACACATACCCATTAACAGGTTGGAAGAAGTACATACCATCATGGAATAATGGGATGAATTCAAACCTTTAAAGCTTGAATATCTTTATCTAATCATGCCATGCTCTTGTGATGTATTTTCATGGTTTGAAAAGAAGGATAAATACTAATATTCCATCTTTATACTGATGTTGCATGGAAAACACTCTTATATCCAATGACCACTCTGTAACATGCTTAGATTTCTTTCCTTCATGAGTCTCCATCAAGTGCTTTGTGAATATGAGAAGTCATTCCTCTATGTTCTAAAAATTAGAATATCTAATTTTTTCTTGAGGGTATTCACCATTACTAGGTGAAGGTTTTAGAATGACATAACTCCAAGGATCAACAGGGCACTTACAAGTAGTGAGAAAAATTTGATTATCTTCTCATTCAAAAGGTCCTTTGAGCCTCTCACTTTGTTTTAAACATTTAGTTTTAAAAATGGAGGCTACATCAATGGTATGAAGGCCTTCATCATCATTGAGTGGATGTTATATAATCGATCCATACTCAAAACCATTAGGGGATTTAGAAATGGTGAAATCAAGATAATTTTGAATCCATTCACAAGGCTCTTGCACATTCCCACTTTGTTGTTCTAAAAAATTGCTTTCTATACAAACCAACTCAACATCAACCTTAGTATCATTTTCAATGACATAATTGCTATCTTCATGACTGAAAGTATCCATAGGAGATTCAAGATTTTTTTTTCTTTCCATTCACCATGAATACAACCTTATTCATGGAACAAAAAAGAGGGAGACTCATTTTCACATTCATTCTCATCCAATAAGGATTTGAAGAGAACATTGATCTCATCTACTTGTTTTATCTCATTGTCGAGTTCTTTTGCATCAAAATATGAATCATGACTGAATTCATACTTATATTACATAGCCATGGTATGGGTCAAGATCTCAAGAATCAGATGAGGGTCTTCAATCTCTTCAATAATCTTCAATATTTTTTGCACAAAATCCTCCTTCAAATCTACCACCTAATTTCACCTACGTTTGAAGATTCTTCAAATTGACCCTCAAGGAAATGGTTGGAAATATGATCTACACATGGCCAAAATTCATTTGAAAAATTCTCCTCCTTATGATACATAATTATTTCCATCCATGAGTTACCTTCTTGCAAGATTGAGAATACCTAGTATTCATCATTTTCAGACAGAGAGAAGAGATCCATGCTATACAAGAAGGGTGCACCTTTAAGATCAATGTCCATTAGATCATTCTCATGATAGGGGGAGAATATAACATTGGGGATGCAACATGAGAAAAATATTTTTCCCCATCTTGATCATTCTTTATAGAGTCTTCTTGCTCAAAAGGAAAAGGAAGGACTCCATACTTGTTATGGTTATCAGCATTAAACCCTTTTAGTGAAGATAAAGACATCAACTCCTCAGATAGGTCTTGTTTAATTTTCTCATCCATGAATATATCAAGAAAGAATTTGGATTCTTTGATATTATCCATCTCATCATTGGTCATTGGTGAATCAAAAGGAGAGACCAAATCAAAAATAAAATCATCAATGATTACCTCAAAGTCATACTTGAGTAACTTGAGTCTGGGATGAAGAATTGATTTCTTGAATATCTTCATGGTTGGTGGAATCCTCATAAAGTACTAGCTCATCTATCATAGAAAAATAATATTCATCTCTTATAAATTTTGTTTCTCCAAAGGGTTGTGCCTTAAGACAAAATGAATTTATGAATGTAGGCACAAATATCATGCTTTCTTCATCATCCTCCAAGGTGCTAATTTGAATCTCATTGAAAGGTTCAAGGACAAAGCATTCATGAGAAGTGTATAAGAATATTTCATGAATAAACACCTTATAATACATATAATCATCATGATATTATTTTTAAAGATGAGTTTCTAATTTTTCACCATTATAAAGTGCTTCAAGATGCTCATATATTTCTTGCATAGCTTCAACATAATTCAAAATTTCAAGGTTGATTTTGGGATAAAATTTCCTTCTGTAATGCTCCAAATTATTTGCACGAAATCTCTTTTAAAATTTGTCATTTCCTCATCTTCATATGTAAGAAAATAATCTAGAGGAAGGGAGATGAAAGACAATGATTTAAGTTTCTTATTCAACTATGTGAAGTTAAAAAAATTACCTTCAGGAGATTCTTCATCTTCATTCTTTTCATATAGCATCTTGTATCTCTTTTGCATCTTCCTCATTAATATCTTGGATTCGTGATCATTAATAGGTGCAAGTACCATTTTTTTCCTTTAGCAACAGTCCACTTGAATTGAAGACACCAAGATTTGATGACATGATCTTCATAGATAGAAATTTCCTCCATTCTAGATTCATTATTTCCAAGACTAGTGCAAAAATTCCACTAACCATTTTTCCCTTAGATGATTTCAGATTCTTGTTTAAATAAAGATACCTTTTCACTATTCCTGAATCCTTACCCTTGCAAGAGCTAGTCTGGAATGATGGATGATCAGAAATTTACAGATTTTGGTGGTCATCTTCTTCTTCATTGTTGTTGTCACTCATTAGTGTTGAACACCAATATTGAAAATTCGTCATGGTGATGTGGGAAATGAACATGACATGGATTCTTTCCTTGATGGAGTAACCTTCAAAATATTATTTTGATTTGAAACTTGATTTTTTTGTTTTTGAAATATATACATTTTTTTGGTATTTTTTAGAGATATTTATGGGTGCACAAGGGAATATCTCTCCCCAATGGAGTTGCCAAAAACTGTTGGTGAAATAATTTGTCGTGCTACAAATTATGAGTATCCAACAATGGTCACAGGGCTAAGACCCTCCTTCTTGTGTATGGGGAGGCTCCCATTATTGAATGTAAACTATATTAATTTTGTGGGGTGGCCAATAAGCCATGGATCACACTAGAACAATTCACTGATCTTGTGGAAAAGTGCTTGTATAGATTACAAGGGAGGAATTTTCAGTGATGAGGGATAGAGGAGAGTTGGGGAAATTAGGAAAGAGAGGGTTATTGTTTGAGTAGGCACTAGAATATCTCATACATAATAACTAGAATAAGTCCACATTCAATTAGAAGAAAATAACAATGTAAGAAATAATCAAGACTGATAAACTAGAGACACACAATTCTTTAGATTCATCAATCAAGGAAACAAAGTTCCTTCTTGGTTATTCAAGATCACTATGCTTGTAAAGTTTAAAAATAGAGGGAGAATAGAGGAAAGCATAATAAATGGAAATGGAAGAAATCCAACTCTTATCTCTTGTGTAGTGGTGATATAAATCTCAACAACCTACAACAATCTACAATTACTATAAAAAAATAACTTTCAAGATCCTTTGGAATGTAGAAGTTGTTCCAATTTATGACATTGTAAATTATCTTCTCATATATCCCCCACGTGACCTCTCAAGTTTTTATTCCACCTTTGAATTTTCATCTTCCTAAGAAGTGAGTAGATAAGTCCCCTTTTTATAAATCAAAAGGGAATTTTATAATACAACATTAGAAAGTCACTTAAGTGAAAAAGAAAAAATTCATGATTACATACAATGAGAAATTAGAAAGGGGGAGAGAATAAAGAGAAAGGAAGAGAGAATAAGAAGGGAGTTGACTAACTACTTGATGAAGAATCTCCCTCTGATGAAGAACCAACTCCAAATGGATTCCAAAAAAGATCTCTAATGATGAAATCTATTCCCTTGACGTCCTTAATGAATCAAGCCATTCCAAATGCTACTTTCTCAGAATGTGGGATGTGCACATGTTCTAAAGTAATGATCCAAGTCTCAGGAATTACACAAAGTAGTATCATAAATAGAGCCTCTAATCTCTGTGAGAGATTTCAAAATATTTTTATTGAATGAAGAGGGTTCTCTTGCAAATATCTAGACCATATCTTGAAAGGAAATCAAGAATCTTTCTAAGGACATGTTCTCACTACGTGAAGGTTCCCAGATCTTACACACTTTTGAAAATATCTTCCAAGATCCTAAATACCTTTTCTTCATAGGAATTAAGCTTGGAAATGACATCACTCAGCAGACCACACCTTGTAATCATTGTGTGGGACTAAATGGGAAAAAATTGTCAGTAATATATGAAAACACATTATGATTCACTAAGAAGTAAGAGTCAAGAGAGTTCATCTCAGAAACCAATGGGAGAAGACTTCCCCAAATGGAATTTTCCTTCTCAATCTCTCTCCTAGTATATTTTATCTTTAAGAAACTATCCAAGACATATTGAAACAATGAAAGCACCTTAGGAAGTGAAGTCTTCCCCTTTTTAATAATCATGTCCACCTATTTATCATTAGATCTTCTATGCATGGTGAAAACCTAATCTCTCTTGATTGTATGGGAATCAAATCTACAAATGGGAGAGATTGATTTAATTGGAGGCAAGGATGATCAACCCAATTCAAGAAATGATTATACATATTAATATAAAGTCCTAACATGCTCCTCTAATTGATAAATGGTTTGATTTTATTCCTCATTTCATGTACGGATCTGAGTTAAAGACTCCTTGAATAAGTGATCATCACCCTCATGGGTAGCTTGCCATAAAGATACCATCATCATTACATAATCATCATGTGTCATTTATTTCACAGGAATTTTTTACATTTGGAAGTGCTACCTCCACATATTGAGCTTTGGAAGCCTCGGTATAGAAATGAGAAGTTGTTTGTGTTTTCTTACCCTTCTTGGTCCTTATGTATTTTGATATTGCCTCAAGGTTAGGTGTCACATCTTGTTGCACCATCCTTGATTAGTCTCCAAGTAAGTCATGTTATCCAAAATTCACCCCCCCAGGGTAATTTTGATAACATGCATCAGAATATTCAAGTCCTAGGCACATTGATTGATTCATAGAAAACATCATGATTCAGAGGTTCTCTCAGATATTTTTCTAACTCCCCTGGCCAAAGAAGAAAGGAGCAAGCTCTGAGAAAACGTGGAAAAAAGTTGCAGAAGGAAAGAAGGTTGATCCAGAAAAAATGGTGAAAATTGGCTAAGTCCTAGTCCAAGGAGCAATTAGGACATCTGGGAAAAAAAGGCGCGGATCGGCCGAAAAGCCTCCAAGCGGCCCAAATAGCAACAGGGACATCTGGGACAAAAGTACGCGGCAGGCGCGAAATGCCGGTTCGACCGAGAGGAAAAATTGGCTAACTGCTGAGAGGGTCGCCTTTGGGACATTTGGGACAAAAAGGCACGAACCGGGTGAAATCAGCACAAATAGTCTGAAACACAATGGGACAAGCGGGCCGCGAGTACGCGAACCGGCCGAAAAAGGTCGAGGCAGTCCAAAGCAAAGTGGGACATTTGGGACAAATGGACGCGAACTGGCTGAACCGGGCAAAGTCAGCACAAGGAGCACTAAACATTTGGGACATCCGGGATGAAAAGACGCGAAGGGCGTGAAAGAGCTGGCAGGGCCGAGGACCAACCAGATCACGCCACCTGTCACAAGGGGAAAGGACCAGAAAAGTCAAAGGGCGAGTTTTCGAGCACCGATCCGAACCAATGGGATAATGCCACGTGTCCCAGCTGGGGCCCACAAGGAAATTTCAAAAGACATCCCGCCGAAAGGTAGAGGAGAGAGAATTGCTTGTCCAATCAGAGTGTGCCACGTGTCATCCAGGTGGCGAAGTGCGGGAAATATTTCAAAATCCGTTTTGGTTTGTTCCGTGCCCTAAATCTTCAGATCGCCATATCTTTTGATCCAGAGCTCGGATTTCCATGTTCTTTATATCAACGGAAAGCTTATGAGATTCTCTACATGATTCTAGGATCAATCTCGAGTTTTGATGTAGTCTAAAGAGAGAAAATCGAGAAACAGCTCTGACGTGTGGTAATGGCCAGAAGCGACCTTTCAACAACCCGTTTTAATGCAAATGGGTCGCATTCTCCTCCAAAATCACTCAAAGTGACAGGGTATGGGTTGGTAAGATCCTCCATGCTGATTTAATGCATCTACAGTCAATGAGGAATGGGCTGGCATGTTTTCCTACGTTTCTGTCCCCTGGGCTCGACCCATGCAATGTAAAAGCCAGATTTGGCTCATTTTCAGGGGGGAACATTTTTTTGGGCATAGCAGACTTCTTCTTTCACCTCCTTCAAGGGATTGATGAAGTATCAGACCTCTCCAAGGATTGTAACAGTTTTCTTTACCTCTCTGAGGGTGTAATGCGTATTTTGATATTAAATTGATAATGCAAGCTCTGTGAATGGGTTTCAATCCTCTGTTTGTATTATTTGCTTGATTTTAGATGCTAAATTATACATTATCAGTCTGTGTATGTCTTATGTTATGAACTTTGGTTTGTGTCTATTTGCATGACAAATATGTTTCACCACTTCTTTTGGTGCATCACCATCTTTAGTTAGTTTCATTTTTTTGCACTTCTACCCCTGTCTCCTTGCAAGTTAGAATAGGATTAGGATCTAAACCTCTGTAGTTTTGCAAAATATAGATCTAAATCAAAGGAGTTTGAGGAACCAGCCTCTAATCTGGATATTCCTCTCTCAATTTTACAAGTCCCCACGCTTGGAGAGAGGTTTCCATGTTGTGCAATCACACTAGATGCAAGAGTGATCAACCTAAAATCCTGATCTGCATCCAGGGGTGCTGTGATTTTGCACTAACAAGTCATTTACCCATGAAAAGGGCTTAGCAGGTGTGTAAATGAAACTAGGAATCTTAGGTTCTCATTAAGGGACCAAAGCATGATCGAGATGAGTTCATTTAAGTGATTCAATAGGAACACCTAGATTTACTAGATGATTAAGAGAATGAGAAGGATCAATCTCACGTGGTTCAAGTTATTTTGTAGGGTGTTATTTAACCTTGGACCTCTTACATAACTCCATAGAAGGAGATAATTTAACATAATCAAAAAAATTCCTCTTTCTCTTTCCCGAATGAGATGAAACTACATCCTCATTAGAGACCTTGTGAGATGAAGTGAGAGGAGATTTCCTAGGAAATGAAATTATTTATCTACCTTAAATGCTTAAAACCCTCTTATTTTTTTACCATTTCTTGGTCATCTGAATTAAAATCATGTTTATTTTAGCATCCTTTTCTTCAAATCTTTTGGTTCCAAATGTGCCACATTACTATCTCCCACATTTGGGTACTCGCTGGCCAAAATAGATATTGGATAAAAGTCGGTATAATTGATAGAGAGGGAATGGAGAGATGGATATATGTGTGAAATTCGGAATTGATCAAGATACTTACTATTTTTAGTAAGCCACACCCCACCCTCAAATTCTATTATTAGATAATTTACTCAATTTTACATTTTTTCCAATTTTCTGAGTTCTGGACTTGAGGAATTACACAGAGGTCTTACAATTATTATTTTTTATTTTTTTATTTTCAATGCTTAATATTTTTAGAATGGAATGGATTTGCTGCCAACTTACTAAAAATAAAAATGTTCCTTCTAAGTGTTGGATTGAGTTGAATCAATTTTTTTAGATTACATTTTTTATTGTGATCTCATGCTTCAAATTTTAGGTGTTTTCAATCACAGGAACTCCTGGGATATGAAAAAAGAAAAAATATTTTGTTGGAATATTCATGTGGATGCTATAAAAAAATGTGGATCATAAACGGGAACAATATTTTTTCATCTCTAAGGTGTTCTAGAAAGGAAGCTTGAAGCAAATTTTCATGACAAATGGAGCTAGGATTTGAGAGCTATAAGCAAAAAGGTGTTTTCATCAATGGAGAGTTATAAAAAAAATGGGAATCATAACGACATAATAACAACAACAGTGGGTGTTGAAACATGAAAATGAGTTGAAAATGGCTAAGTATGAAAATTATACTCACACCTCCTTCACAAACCTAGCTATCTCACTTTTGACCCAACCTGTTTAACCTGGGTTAGAGGAGAATTCAAGGAGGGGTTAAAATTTACTAAATGGGTCTCAGGCCCCCTCATGTCCCTTACCACATTTATTAAGGTAAAAATGGGATAAAGGGACATCATGGGTGTAAAAATGTGCCATGGGTATGAGAATCAGGAAGAATTGGCCAATATTTATTATGAAGGTAAGTTGAAAACACTTACCTAACACCCCAAGTTAAAGTTTTAATTGAAAAAACTCTTCCTGCTCCTTGGTGGTTAATTATTATGTCCCCCATGTACCTATAGAAGATGTAAAAAGGGAATTACCCCCTCTTCAATTGAGTGGAAAACACTTTTCTAACACCCAAAGATGTAGTTTAAGTGACACAACTTTAAATTATGAATATAACTCTTTTTTGGTGATATATTACATCACCCATGTCCCCTTTTAATTTTTTTCAAAGCTACAAAGGGACATCAGGGGTCTCTAAGTGCACATTTTCCACTTTTAGAAGTTTGGTGTCACCATTACACTGCTAAAAATAGTCTATCGGAGTGCCTTCTTGCCCTGAGAGATTCCCTTAGTGTTTCCTAGGAAAAAATTACATAATTTTAAGTTAAAACCACCCAAGGGATCACATTACATAATTTTTCAGTGCTTGGTTCTTCCTCCTCTTTCAAATTTATGCCTTTTTTCAATTCTGATCACGGGTGGTTCCTGAAAGATTAATCTACCGCCGAAAAAAAAATCCTTTTTTATAACTAAACCTATGGTACGTGTAGAGGGTCCTATATGATCCAATTTTTCCTTTAAATATGCTTCCAAATCTCCTTGGAGTTCCCATAATCCTCAGTTGAATCTTCACCAGGGTCAAAGCTCTTTATCTTCATTGTCAGGCCAGTATCTACATATCGTGTCCTCATAATACATTTAAAATAATTAAAAAATGAAGTATACACTCTTATATTTCTAATGAGTACTTTATTTCTTTCCAAATCCTCCCAAGACTCTTGATATGTTCAGAACAAGCTAACTAGCTTTTTTACCACTTTCATTTCCTTACACCATGCTACAAATAGCTCGTTATTGCGTAACTTATTCCTAAACCTAATTTTTCTTCCATAAATTTCCTAAAATACCTCAAATGATTTAATATCTCTTCCAAACACTTCTCAGATGCTTTAAATTTTCCCTATATGTTCCTTTAGGGTGCTTACCAGGTGTAAAATGGCAAAAAATAGTCCTTTTGGAGCATCAAGAAGCACTCATCTTCTCCTAGATATAAATATCTTCATGAATCAGATTGAATAAGATCCCATGCACATGAAACACACTTTAAAATCACATTATCACATTCCTCCTTGACATTATGAGGGTAACATAGTAATAGAGTTGGTCGGAGGACTAGTTTACAATGACCGGGAGAGGGATTTTCAATTGAGGATTAGGTTGTCATGACATTTTTTTTGAATTTTTCATGCTACACATTTTGCATGACAACAAACATATGAATAGAGTGTGTCATCAGGAGACAAGGGGGAAGTCAAGTTCCCACCACTATGTGAGTAATGTAGGGTCTATTAAATGAGTGCATTGAGTGAAGGACCACTATTTGTCATTGTAAATGAAGTATGTGATCATGAATCAAGGTACTAGTACCATATGAGATTTCATGCATGATTATGTGTGTGAGAAATTTATGTCTAAAGGAATTGTGTCATGTATAAGTTGAAAAAGATGTATGAGGAGACCTTTATGTGTGGTGTGTACCATGAATCTTACATGATGGCCTAGACCAATATGGTTGGCTATGAGATCTAGATATACATTGACAGTGAGTGATGGGAACTACAAGTTGAGGAGACCCATGCGAGCTGGTAGTTGGTGGTGAGTTATGGGACAAGAACTAGGAGTGTGTGTGCCAAAACTATAAGACTATCATAGTGTAGGAGTAACTATAATAGTATGTGGACTATATATAATGATATAACTAGAGTGGGTAGTGCACTAGTTGTAGGGACTTGTGAAGCTTGAGAAATAATGTGTAAAGGGGTCCGAGGTAGGATACCTTTAATAGTGATGACCTAATGCTCGTATATGAATTTGAAACATTAGTAAACAAGAGATGGAATAAACCTAATAGCCTTGAGCTAAGAAATACCTAAGGCCATGCCACAATTCTTAACTTCTAATGCCAAGAAAAAATTCATACAGATAGTGAGAGTCCCAACTATGATGGGAAAATTTATTTTCCCATAGGAAGTAGGTGACTTATGAATAATTTAGGATAACAGAAATCAAATTCAATGTAAGAAGGGAAGTGAACATGCTTTACACTTAAAATTAGGATTGATCATTACATTATTGAGAGTGTGATTACGAATAGATGCATCAATGTAAAGCCTGGAAGATTTGGAAAAAGTATGAATGTCCACATTAGTAAAGGTAATGACAGGTGGTAAAGCATTGGTAACACAAATAAGAAAGTATAAAGGAGTATTGGTATATTTTGGTGGTAGAACCACATGATAAGCATGGTTAAAAGTTACCTTGGATGCAACATTTTCATGTTTGGGAAGCAAGTCATTGAATATATCGAGCTTATTATTATCATTGCTAGGTTTATATGTAGTATGATCATCCCATTCAATTGTATTAGAGTTTATTAAGTCTTAAATCATATGTTTAAGCTTGAAACATCAACCAGTAGAGTGTCCATTACATCTGTGATAGTCACAATATACCTTTTCATAAGAGTTTTTTCCTTGAGGATAACTAGAATCCAACTCGAGAAGTGGAGGAAGAGAGATAAGGTGACTGGAAAGGAGTTGTTAAAACACCACCCGAGATGGTATAGGTAATTTAGTAAAATTTTGTTGAGGATATTGAAGTTGTAGCTTCCTTAGTTGGGAAAGTGGATTAATAATTGCCTTACCCTTAGCTCGCAGTTCAATATATTTTCTCTTGAAAGTAGAGTTACTTTGGAATTTAGCATGAGATTGACTAGAAGTTTGGTTACTATGTATGAGCTTACACAAGTACATTATCTTGCTTTCACGTTCCTTAAGGATATGGAATAAGTGATTAAAATAAAAAAAAGGTTTCAAATATTATTTACTCTTAGATAGGTGGTTGTTGTCATGCTAAATGTATAGCATGAAAAATTGAATTTTTTTTCCATGAAAACTAAGCCCACACTCAAAAAATCCCTAAACCGGGTAATGTAGACCTACCCTCTGGCCAATTCCTGACTATGTAAAATCCATCATGGCTGAGAAGGATGTGCTAAATATATTTTTGTAAGTGTGTTTCATGTGCAGGTAAGTTTATATGAAATAATTCGTGAGTTCATTGAGATTCATTTCATAGGTGTTGCTCCCATAAGCCTAAAAGGCCTATTTTAAGGAATCTTTCACATAATGAACACCTCTCGGGGATGTACCAAGAAGATATAATGCCTTTAAGAAGAGTGTGACTAAGATATGAAATCATTTTAAGAATTTTAGGGAAGTTCTGCAAGGTGAACATGGTTTATGAATAAGTTGTGCAACATCGGGCTACTCATAACCTAATGTAGGGAAATGAAAGGAGTAAAAAAGCTAGTGATATTGTTCCAGATAGTTCAGAATCCTCCGGTAATTTTATGAAGTTAAAAAACACTCATTGGAAAGATAAAAAAGTCTACTTCACATTGTAAAAAGTTTCTGGAGATTATGTCGTTAGGATTTTGAGATATTGGCCCAACAGTACAAGTGAAGATCTATGATCCTATTAGAGATTCGGATGAGCATTATGGGAGTTTGAAAGGGATTTAGGACCTGATCTAAAAGGACACATTACTGTAATTAAATTATCTACATGGAACAAATGATAAATTAGACAAAAACTCAAGTTTCTATCTAGTAATAGTTTGACCTTCTGGCGCACAAGCTTGACCAAAATAAAAAAGCTGGGTAAATTTTTAATTACTGGAATAATTGGCTCCTAAAATCATATACTTATTTTCCTTGAAACTCTCACAGAAGCTCCGAGGGTGAATAATCACTCTCTGGGGTCTATTTTTATAGTTGTTGATGAAGGAAGGCTTACTATAAGTGTCCTTGGAGCACTTTTCAATTCTGAAATCAATTTTTCAGCTTTAAAAATGGTGCAAAATTTCATCAGGTATAAAAAAGCATGACCCCAAGGTGAGAGGATGTGTTTTTTGACTCTGTGTCACTTAAGTGACAACTTATGTGGTTAGGTGAGTGTTAACAACTCACAACTTAAAATGGCCTCCTCCTTATGTCCCAACACCCCCTTGGCACACTTTTCAATTATGTAATCAATTTTTAACCTTTTCACCTAGTGAAAAATTGTAATGGGTGCAATAAGTGTGATCCCAAGGTGGAAATACTCTTTCGTCACTTAAGTAACTTCTTTGGTTGCTAGGAAAAGTTAACATCTCACATGCAAGATACCCCCTTCCTCATGTTGCAGCCTACCCATGGCAAATTTTGCAATGCTGAAATTAAATTTTCACATTTTTATTTGGTGCAAAAGTGCATTATGTGCAACAAAGTGTGACCCCTTGGTAGGCATCTCTCTTCCAGCACTTGAACTTATAACTTGTATGCTAGGACATAGCTTTCAACTCACACCATTACATGAACTAGTCCCCATCTCCATGAGAGCTGACCCCATGGTGAATTTTGTAATGCTGAAATAACTTTTGCAACATTTCACCACTTAAAAAATGTGGTAAGTTACAATGGAGGGTCACTCCCCACATCTAGAAAGTTTTAACTCACCCCTCCACCTGGGTTAAGCTGAAGGTGACTCAAGGAGGATTTAAAGGTGAATGAGATAAATTGGAGTTATAAGGTGATTATAAGCTAAAACTTAGTGAATTTTTGAATCATTTTTAAATATATCCTTCCCTCTATTCGTGTTCCCTTGCTGTTATGCTGCTGAAACTCTTCCAGAAACCCTCATGCTCAAACCACCTCTTCACTCATATCTGACAACATCTAATCCGTTTGTCATGAGATTTAAATTGAAGGATCCTTGAAAAAAATCCTCGCAGAAGAGTGTTTCATGCCTCAATTTATTCTCTCTACCATTTTATAAAGCTCCATGAAATTTTCATCTAAAAACACTTGTTCCTCATATCTACACAACTCCAACAAACGAAATCCCCTGAAAAATTGGAGCAAAGCCTTGAAATGAATTATGTAAACTTCTGCAAGTGGTTTCGATCGAATCCAAAACCAAGAAGAAAAATTTATATTTTTACTAAATATTTATAGGAGTACCTGCTACAAATATTAATTATGAGAAAATTTTGCAATTATACCCATTTCATTTCCCCGTGATCGAGACACTCAAAAATTGGCAAGATTGACAAAACTAGCAAAATTGGATAGAATGGGACAATAATGATGGATACTCTAAAAATAGGAAATGGGAAAAATAAGATAAATTTGGTCACATTTCATTCCTTCAAACATTCTCAAATGGTCATGGTACTCATAGAGGTCTCCCTCTCAAATTTCAAGCAAATTCCCGCATGCATTGATGCAATGAGCCTAAAGTGTCAAAATTAGAGAAGGACAACTTTATTTCGAAGACCATTTCAATTTATTTCTCATGGAATTCATGATCAATTGGTGGATGAAATTTATTTTGGTCTCATTCTCCTTTCCTCACTCTGGACTCAGAGGGGTTTTGTCTCATACTTCACTCATCATCAGTGCTCCTTCAGTGGTCGATTCAAGATCATGATTGTGTAAACAAAGTGTATTCAATTTCTCCCGTGTTAATGATTGATCATGAATATATTATAGTGTATTAAGGATCATAAGTAATTTATCAAAGAGGTAAATCATATTCCAATGTTCTCAATGGTCTAATTCTCAAATGTTCATGACTCTTATTTCTTAGTGTATCCAGGTAGTGTGTAGAAGTGCATTAAGAATCTTAAAAAGGGAGGAAAATTCTCAATTAGGATTCATAGGAGATATTATTTAGTGCACCATTATGGAGGGTCATCATGGATAAAAATTTCATCTTCAACATCTATGAAGCTTATCTTCATCAAAGACGAAAGTATATTCATCCATGCTTCAAAGCATTTTTCTCTCCCCTCTCTTCGTTCTTTCTCCTCTTCTCTCATCCTTTCTAATTATTTGTTGTAAACAATCATGAATTTTTGTCTTATTCATTAAAGTGAATATGAAATATTTTTGTAATGTAAAATGCTGTTTTTCAATTATAAAAAGGGGACTTATTTTTTCCTTCCTAGGAATACAAAGAGTCACAAGTGGAATAAGGGGATGAATAGTCATGTCGGGGGTGGACAAATATTTGCAATGTAAAACTATAATTTGAGAGATCTACCTCATTTGAAGAGATTTTTAATGTTATTTTACTAGCTCTCATTGTCTTTCTAGAAATAAGGGCCTTCATTTCCTCTATTTCTTGTCTATTACTATTCTATTTGCATCTCAACTTTACTCTATGAACATTTTAAATTTTACAACATGATGCAATAAAACTTTATGTTTCTTGTTGATTGTTACTCTTTCTTTGTGAGTGGTTTCTTCTCATTGATGTAAGTGAAGTGTTCTTATTTTAATGCAATGAACTCAGCTATGTTATTTTTGATTAAAATCTCCCTCTTATCTCCCTCGCTAATAAATTTTCCTCCCTTATATTTCATGCAAGCAATTTCCATAGGTTTAGGGAAGTATTCCTATGTGATCACCGGTCTTTGAGGTAATACAAAAATTAATTTATATTGTTTTCATTTCCTTACTTTCAATAAATTGAGTTGTCCCATTCAAATAGAGGGACCTAGTCCCAAAGTGTTGGTGAAATCCCACAAGTTTTCCTCATAACAAATTATTTCACCAACAATTTGTGGTACCCATAGTGGGGTAGATTTTGCATATTCTGCACCCAATATACGAACCACAAAATTTTAAAAAAAAAAATTTAGAAATATGGAAGTTAAAATTCCCACAAAAAAGAGTGAGTAAAAATCTACCTTGAAGTTGATTCCAATCTTCCCCAAAACTGGCTGATAAAATATATACCAAATTGGATATTTTGAGAAGAATTGTTGACCCTACTTTTGAGGATTTACAAAATCAAAAGAACAAATTAGAGATAATCCATACTACTTATCTCAATATTTTTTAAGTGGTACACTTAGAAATCCTATCCAAACTCCTATTGATACTCCTATTATTTTTCCTACCTTCCACCCACTATTAAACTTCGAATTTTAAGAAGAAAGAGATGAAGAAGAAATGGTAGAAGCAAGAGAAATATCTCTATAAATTGTTCCATGGGGAAGGAATATAGGTCCGCTTGCCCTCACTACACCAATCCAAAAATTACCAAAGGGATGTTGCAAGAGCTTTCCTAAATTCAGAGGTGACGAAACACAAGTCCTAGAAGAATATGTCACAACATTCATCACAACAAATGGTGTATTAGGAGTGGAACACGATGATGTGTTGGTGAGATTGTTTTTATAGTATTTGCAAGATAAGGTAGTGGAATGGTTTTACCTCCTACCAGTTGGATCCATCACCAACTAGAATGACATCAAAACTAGCTTTAGAGAAAGGTTTAAGTTTGTTGAATATTGTCAAAACCTTCTAGTTCAGTTGGTTCAGATGAAAAAGGAGCCTAGTGAGACTATGAGAGACTTTGTAGGTTGTTATAACATATTTCTAAAGTGGATACCATTTGAATCTTTTCCATACGATGACAACATGAAAATATTCCTGATAAAAACTCAATTTCTTGAGGTGGGATTCATCCTCTGAAGGGTTTAACTAATAAATTTGGGCCATCCTCAAGAAATCTCCATTGAAGTGGAAGATGAATGCATCTTGTCAAGAAATATCAAGAATCCTTCAAAGAAGGATAAGACCCAACATCCCAAATATGAGATATTTGATTCATTATTGCATAAATTGTAAAATGAATTAATGATGTTGAAGAGGGAGGTTACCCAATGAACATCCCATCAAAATAATAACAAAAATCAGATTGCAGGTGCAGCCTGAAGGCTTGTCTTGGAGGCTCCACCTATCAATGCAATTTGTAGAACTCAAGAAGATCAAGAAATACTTGAACAAGAAATTGAACATAGTGATTTCCTAGAGATTGAAGAAGTAAAGAATGATGTACAAATCAGATTCTGTGAATATTCACTAGGTGAAGATTATGATGATGTAGTTACACTAAGTTTCTCATGTGTGATATTCACTCGTTCTTAGTATTAAAAAGGGATTTATTCCTTCGCTACTATGAAAAAGAAGAAGATTGAAGATCCTCCTGTGGTGACTCTGTAAAACAAAATAATCAGTCGAGGATCTCCACTTCCACCCTCCATGGAGTTTGCATTGGAGAAACTGGATCTCGTGGAAAGTAAGAGATCATTTGTGATTCTAAGTAAATATCCTAGCGATCCTTCTAATTCTATTTTTTCTTCTACAAAATATAGTACTTCAAGAGTCTCTAATGTACCTACAAAATAAGTCTCTATTCCTCAAACATCTACTCCTACTTCCAAGCCTATTCTAACTTCAAAAGTAGTGTCTTCACTCCCATGCCTGCATTTTCTTCTTTTGATATCATAGAGCACCTAAAAAATGTAAAGTTCAGATTTTCAAATATAAATATTTTCGAACTCACCCAGAACAATTTGAGAATCTTATCCATCATATCAATGTTAGTAGTTCGAAGCCCAATACTGTGACTCCTAGTTCTACAGGACTACTACTAACCCCACCTACACTTCCATCATGGAAATTTCTTGTTATGAGTGCATCAAATATTTGATAATATTTATCCTTTATATGTCTCCCTTCTCATTGGAAGATACCAGTTGAATAATTGTATAATATATTCAGGTGCTTCTGATAATGTAATGCCTATAAAGGTTTCCAATGCTCTTGGACTCACCTTAACATGGGACATTGGATCTTTTTATTCCATGGATTCAAAGGAAGTCCCACTTGTAGGGAATATCAAGGATACACATGTGGCTCTCACCAAATTTATGGAAAATAAGGTGTCATTGACTATCTTGGTAGCAGACATTCCAAATTCATTTGGAATATTTTTTAAGTATAAGATTCTGCCAAAACTTAGGAGGAAAAATCTAGATGAATTGGTCTTCTGCAACCATTTTGGTTAAGGGAGGTATAGAAAATTTTCTTCCAGCAAAAGAGATGAGATATACGGTGCAAAAGTAAGGAAATCCAGGAGCTAACCTCTTATACCAAGATAGAAGGAGTATGAAACATTTCATAAGATTCAAAGAGGAGGATGAGATTCCTATCTTGATAGGACCAATCATTCTTTGTAGATGGGGTATTGATCATGAAGAAGTATGGATAAATATTGAGTTGTAAGAGGACAACCCTGAGTTTTTAGATGATTAAATCCATGAAGAAGACAAAGTGATTCTTAATGAGTTCAAATCTAAAAAAATCAGCCAATGTGTTTATATATGATGAGGAGGTGTTCTCGTTCCAATTCAAAGATGAATATTCTCTTGATCATGTCATCCAAGAAGAAGAAATGATAACTTGTGATGAGCCTTTGAAAGGTATAAAAGAAGAATCTATGCAAGAGATGATAAAAGTTGTGGAAGAAACATAATATCATCAACTCAACTTTGAATTACTAATGCGAGCCATGGAATTACAAGACATGTATGAATCTAGTGTTGGCTTCTCAACCAATTCAATAGTTGGTCATGATGAGTTTTATCAAGGTGAAAAATTGGATGTCCCTCCTAAGTTAATGATTGATGTATGTGTTTATGAAAGTGAATTTTTCTCTTTCTCATTTGAATAAGAAGATCCTTTCAATTAGAAAAATATTGGAACAAAGGTCCTTGAGTCCTTTGATGATGAATCCTCCCATATTGAAGAGGTAGTAAAGTTCAATGAGCCTTGGGATGTTGGATAAATTTATTCAAACTATTTCATCAAGTTTCAAAAAAAAAATTCTTCAATTGAATGTGATGGCAAGCTCTCGAAAATTTTGAAGAAGAAGTCCTTGCAAGAGATCTTGAAAGTTGCAGAAGGTACGGAAGATCCTAAGCTAAGTCTAGACCTCTTGACTTATGATATGGCCATACAAGATAGGTATGATGTTATGTTTGATTCTTCATTCAATGTCAAAACATCTCATAATGAAATAGAAAAAAAATATGAATTCAATTCCTCTTACAAAAAATTTGTCAATAAGCATGAACATGGAAAAGAGAGACACTTGGAATATTCAAGTAATTCAGTCAAAAATTATCCTTGGAGAAATAGTGAAATACAAAATGAGAAATCAACAATGTGGGGGAACATGGAATGCAATTTGCAATCCAAGGCTGAGTTCCAAGATGATGAGAACAGTGGACTTTCTGAATGAATATTTGAGCATCAAAAGGATTATGTATGCATACTCCAACCAAATATACATGCATCCACAAAATCACCTGGATTTAAAAAGAAATTGAGGAAAATAAGCTACTTTCTCAAACCAATCAAAATATTTACGGAACCTCATCACTAAACGTTACCCATTTAGAGGTAATGTTTGAAAAGAGAAGTGTTAAAGTGAAATTGGGTCTTCCCCCACATGTATCATAGGTGAATATAAGTTTTTGTGTGTGTTTCCTTTACTATCACGTGTTGTGTACAATAAATAATTTCTTGTTGTTATAGACACAAAATCACACACTTGGGTACATTTATAGGTCCATAAAGACATACTAGCATTCATTTGATTCCTAAGCAAGAAAAATAATAATTGACGACTTTCTTTGGCCTCTTTCCTTTGCTTCTTGTTTTCTATTTATTCATTTACACCCTACAACCCAATTGGTATTTTACTTATTTATCTCTTATAGCTCTAGACACCAGTACCCATTGAGGACAGGAGTTCCTAAGAGCCCCTATCCTCTCTGGGAACCCCTGAACCTTTTTCACCTTACCCACTTATTTTGGGTATCTTTTATCTTTTGGGCACCTTTTTCACTTATGGATCGGCCTTTCAATTTTCAATTACAAAATTCAAACAAGGGAATCATATAAATACATAACTATATGTTCAACATCAAGGACCAAGCACTAATAATATACTATATCATCACCTAAGATTGCATCCAAAGGCACTTAAAACACTTTAAAAACATCCATCTAGCATCCATTCAAGGGATAAGTGACTACATTTTTTGCATACACAACATAGGAAGGGGAAGTTATTTATTCCATCCACACATTTATCTACATTTTTACATCTAGATATAGCCCACTATCAAGTGAACTTACACAAGGGAATCCTAGGGCACAATTTTTACACACACTCACTAGAACTACATGGAGTCTGAGATGTAGTATAACGCTCAGTTGTAATTTAACTCTCAAAGTGACTGTTGGGGTCAGTCTGACTCCCCATTCTGCATATTTATTTTTTAGATTTAATGTGGTTTGTGCTATTTTATAGGTGATATATGTTATGCAGGTTGCAAGTACCCTAGGTGATCAAAGAACGACACATATGCGATCAATAGGGAATATTTACGACACTTGTGTGACATAGTGAAGATAAAGTTTTGACCATTTTTGTAATCACAGGTGCCCAGAAGAGGTCGTCAGCACCCAGACGCCCCTGTCTAGCCATGGGTGGCCATGTCTGAACTCATTCTTGTAGTCTTAAATTTATTTGGAGTATTAACGATACTATTCAATCCATGTTCATTAGTTTTCCCAATCCAAAGCACTTATGGATCAAACGTCAATCAGCTAAGTCATTCTTTCTACATCTCTTACTTAGGGTTATACTTGTTTATTTAGCTGTGTCATATTGTAATTAACACTTGTATATCATTGTTTACATCAGTTACTTTGCATTTATGTTTTAAAAAATTTTTATTTTTTTTAAATCATTTTGTGAACCCATTCATTCAAACCCTACCTTCTGAAAATGTATCAAAATATATCTCCTTATGAATTCATGGATAAATATTCCTATCCTTCTTTTTCTCTAACTAAGGTTTCTGGCATGACTACTACTACTTCTGATTTTATGTGAGTCCTTACTCAACATCCCCCTCATTTTTTCACTCCAATTTATGATCCAATCATCAATGTATTCATCACTCATTACACTCATCCTCCTAAAGCTCCATCTATGTCTTTTCCATAACCTATCACTTCTATAGTTCCTCCTTTTACTTCTAGGGGTTATGATATCATAAAGCAGCTTAAGAATACACTAGCAAAAATTTATCTTTATGATTTATTACATAGTGCACCCAATTTTCCTCACACATTAGAGGTATCCCTTCGTTCCATTCACATTGAAAGTAAGAATTCACCTTTTGCATTTTCTCACCTCATTCAATCCCTTAAAAATTTATCATGTGTTATATCTTTTAGTGATGAGGATATTCATCCTTCTACTAATGACATTCCATTTTCACCTTTGATTATCAATGCTACTATTAGTGCCATATTTATTAAATGTGTGCTCATTTACAATGGCTCTACAATAAACCTATGCTATCTCTCTCTCCTCAAGAAAATAGGTATTACTAAAAATCTAATAAGAAAATATTCTCATGTCATTCATAGTTGTGATTCCACCACATGTACATGCGTGGGTACTATCAATTTACCTTTACAAGTTGGGTGTTAAATGGTTCCTACTTTGTTCTTTGTTATTGATACCATATTTTAATAGAATTGCTTACTTAGTAGACCCTGGATTCATGCAATGCATGTTGTTCCATCCACAGTTCGTTGGTGCATGAAATTCTTACATGATGTTTATGAACATATTATTGTTGTTGGACCCAATCCATTCAAGTTGTTTTGTATATATCCTGTCACCGCCATGCCCATTCCTCCATCTCAATCAATTCCATATTACAAAGTTATTACATATGATGTTGTTCAATCTAGTGCTTCTACTCCCACTACTCCTCCATGCACTTCATCTGTTCCTACTCATTCCACTGCTATCTTATCACCTATTATATCCACCCCTATGGTTGCTACTTATCCATCTATCATGGCTCTACCAAATTCTACATATGACTCCACTCCTATCAATATTATTGATAATGATATATAATAAGACAATGCTAACAATGATGATTCTTATGAAGATGTCGATATCGTCAAGCTTACTGATGACACATTACAAAATATTAACTTTAATCCCCTTGAAATAGATGAATCCTACTTCCAAGATAATTTTGTTGCTATTGGTCCTGGTGAATATCAATTTAAGAAGCTTCCTCCATCTACTAACGACATGATTCTTTTCCAAGGCAGAATACATCGATTAGAAATTATATCATCTTCCGTATCTCCTCAAGTTCCTTATGCTTCATGCCTAGATCCCTTCACATACACTCTTTTCATTCATAATTCTTATTGGCCTCATATATCATTCAACCCCACTTTCTCTTAGACTATTTGTACACATTGTGACTTGGCTCGGTTATGATTCACATTTCCTGATCTCCTTCTTCCATCCCACTCTCCTCACCTTTATCACATATGTATCTTCATTACTATTGTTTATGGCCTCCATATCTTCCATTTGACAATATTTCTTGTGTACACTCCTCGTTCTTCTCCACTCACACTAGGGTAATCTTAGCTTGATTACATTGGTGGCACACTAGATCTAAATCACACTGATTTCACATTTCCTATGCCTTTTGGCCACATTTCTATTTGCAATGATTCCTTCTTCAGTTATTCTCAAAATCTCACTAGATGGTATGCACATGATTATCCGAAACCACCTTTCACTGATAAATAATATGTAATGTGAATGTATAATTTACAACACAAGGGATATTTATATGATCAACCTCACACTATTTCTTACCAAGTCTTTGATGAAACTCTAATTGGCTATGACCTTGAAAATGATGATATCTTAGAAGATTTTACTTGATTCTTTTTCCATATCATACACTTGAGGGAATTGTGTTTTATCCCCCGCTTCAATCATTTCAAATTATTTATAGTCTCTACACTACACATTACACTCTGTGTTTTGTATCTAGTCTCTCTTTCACATCTCAATACACACTTTGCATCATCATTACCCTATGATGTAATCTATTTCCATGGTTCATACTTGAATTCCTAGGGTCTAAATATGAAATGAACCTCACCACATTGACCTTATACGCTCTACACTTCATATTCTATTCTATCTAGCACACATTTTCATATCATTTCCTGATGATGCACTCTTCTTCTATGGTTCATTCTATATTGTTGAGGGGTATTTTATAAATGAAACTCATCTCATACTCATCCACATATTCCGAAGGGCACATTTCCCCCATCACATTCACATTGCATACCATTCCATTACATTTATACACAACATATCACATATCTTGGTTGCATTTACTCGTACTTGATCATACTTACATGTACACTTTTTTTCCCATACTAGGCGAACACTTAGTATGTCAATATATTTTTTATATGCACATGCGAGTTCACTTTTTCTCTAGTTGTGAATGTAGAATTATTACAAGTCCTTACATATTGCAATGATGCTTAGCACTATACCTATTACAAGTCCCACAAAGGCTCCCAGGGCATCTACTTTCTCACATATCACATGTGTTATTATTTCATTATTTACTACTTCCTCGCACACTACTTTCCATCGGTACATACATGTTTTGACATACTCTTTATCTTTCTAACATGCTAACGGGTGCTTCATGTGAAATAGTTTCCTTACATGAACTATTCACCACCATGATTATTTTTTAGATATTGCTTTCCATTATTTTCTATTGTATGTTATTTTTTATGAGTTATGCCATATGTCTTGTCTTATCATTATTTTCTTGATTTTTACCACTTTGGCCCTAATTGTCTTGTGACATTGTGATCGATTTCCAATGTTTGAAAACCACTTTTTGCAGTCTATCTTATATGCACACTTGCTTGTTAAATTGTTTTTCTATGACATGATTTCTACTTTTTTCTACTAAGACATGTACCTAACCACTTTGTTTGCATGTGACTTAGTTTCTACCATGTATATTCCCTCCCCCTATAGGGGGGACACCATTAAAATCATCATCAAGGCCTCTTTTTTGGGCTACAAAATCCTATCGATGTCACATACACCCCGAACAGGGGGGCATACATTAGGTGAACAAATCACCCCATACAGTAGCTTAGAGCTATAGTTCAATTTAGTACAGTACATAATCAATACATGTAGAAAGTCACATAATGACCTAGAATATGAATTATGTCCTCAGCAAAACAAAAAATTCAATGCCCAGTAGAAGACATTAGCGCATGGGTGCCTATTTCCACCCCTGGGTGCTAATGTCCTTAGGGCACACATAATCATTTTTTATATCATCATACTTCACGAAGTAGTTTTCACATTACAGGAACAATCCCCCAGCAAGAAGAATACATTCTATCTCCATTTTCAATCAGAACAAACAATACATTCGGAACAAATAAGGAACAAAAACAAAAAAATAGGAATACCATCTAGAGTGGTGTTTATCAGGAGTCATGAAAGAAGAGTAAGACTAGACCTCTCTCCCCAACACTTTCTCTTTGGCATGAGATCACTCAAAAAACTTGCATTTGGCATGACATCTTAAAAAAACTCGCACTTGATGTGAGATCACCCCAAAAAATCACTATTAGTGTGAGATTTTCCAAAAAAATCATTCTACAAATCATTTTCAGGACACTTTTCTATCCTTTTACACTCTTCTACATCAAGTGCACACTTTCCTTTTACACATCTTTACATACTTGTACACATTTTTCTCTGATTTATCTTATATAAGACTTTGAATACATTATTACTCTTATTTTTACAGGTTTGTCCTTATAAGAAGAAAAAATAGTAAGCATAACAATAGGTACAACATGGTACAATGCATACGCTTCACCCCTAGGGTCACTTTCTCTTCCTAGTCTTCATGCTTCATTTTTGCATCATTTTACGCTATACTTATCCACTCGGCATGTTTTTTTCCGCATGCTCTACAAGGTTATCAGGTACGCATCTTCTATCTACTTTATGTTATCATGTATTCACTCAACAACATAAAGTGGGGGAAAATACAGACACAAAATCACACACTTGGGTATATTTATAGGTTCATAAACACATATTAGCATTCATATGATTCCTAAGTAAGAAAAATAATAATTGACGACTGTCTTTGGCCTCTTTCCTTTGCTTCTTGTTTTCTATTTGGGGTCTTTTACACCCTACAACCCAGTCAGTATTTTACTTATTTATCTTTTATGGCTCCAGACACCAATGCCCCCTGTGGGTGCCCCTGACCCTTTTCTACCTTACTCACTTCTTTTGAGTCTCTTTTATCTTTTGGGAACCTTTTCCGCTTATGGGTCAACCTTCTAATTATCATTTACAAAATTCATACAACGGAATCCTATAAATACATAGTTATGTATTCAAAATCAAGGACCAAACACTAAGAATAAACTATCATTATCTAAGATTGCATCTAAAGACACTTTAAAAACTTCAAAAACATCCATATAGCATGCATTCAAGGGACAAGGGACTGTAATTTCTACATACTCAACATAGGAAGGGGGATTTCTTTATTCCATCCACATATTTATCTATATTGTTACATCTCACTATTAAGTGCACTTACAAAAGGGAATCCTAGGGAACAATTATTACACGAAATCACTAGAACTACATGGAGTTTGAGATGTAGTGCAGTGCTCGGTTGTAAGTTCACTCTCAAAGTGACCATTGGGGTCAGGCTGAATCCCCAGTCTACATCTTTCTTTTTTGGATTTGGTTTGTTTTTGTGGGATTTTTCAAGTTATATTTGTTTCGTAGGTTACAGGCACCCTTGGTGATAAAAGAACGATACACATGCAATCAATAGGCAATATTTGTGACACTTGTGTGACACAGTGAAGATCAGGTTTTGACCATTTTCGTAGTCATAGGTGCCCCTGTCCAACCATGGGCACCCATGTCCAGCCTCACTCCTGTAGTCCTGAATTTATTTGGAGCATTGACGACATTGTCCACTCTTAGTAGTTTTACTAGTCCAGAGCACTTCCGGCTCAAGCGTAAATCAACTAAGTCGTTCTTTCTACATCTCTTGTTTAGGGTTTTATACTTACTTGCTTATTTGTTTACATAATATTATACTTAACACTTGTATATCATTTCTTACATCAGTTACTCTGTAATTATGGTTTTACAAAAGTTTATTTGTGTTAAATCAGTTATATTCATCCTTGTTTTGTAATGATTCCTATAGCCCACTTGATAAGGCACTGGTCCTCTTAGTGTCTTAACATTACAGAAATCCTACTTGCTTCGTATTCACTTTGTTCAATCCAAAAAAAATCTTTAAGCTAGATCTATCCATTTTCATGCTAAATGTCTAACATGAAAAATTGAAAAAAATTCCATGACAATCAAGCCCACATTCAAAAAATCCCTAAACCGAGTAATGTAAACATGTCCTTCGATCAATTACTGACTATGTAAACTCCATAATGGTGGAGAAGGAAGTGCTAAATGTATTTTTAAATTATGTTTCAAGTGCATGTAATCTTTTTTGAACCAATTCATGAGTTCATTGAGATTCATTTTGAAGGAGTTGCTCCCGGAGGCCTAAAAGGCCTATTTTCAGAACTCTTACACCTAATGAACACCTCATGGGGATGCTCCAAGAAAATATAATGCCTCCAACTAGATTTTTAATGAGATATGAAATCATTGGAGGCCGTTTACGAAATTTATACAAGGTGAAAATGGTTTAGGAACAAGTTGTGCAACACTGGGCTACTTGTAGCCCATTGCATGGAAATGAAAGGAGTGAAAAAGCTATTGAGCTTGTTTCAGATGGTTTAGGAGCCTCGATTAATTTTTTTAAGTTACCAAACACTCATTGAAAATATAAAAATTTCTACTTCACCTTGTAAAAACTTTCAAGATATTTTGTCGTCAGTATTTTGAGATATTGGCCTGATAGTGCAAGTGAATATCTTCGATTCTGGTAGAGATTCAAATGAGCATTTTGGGAGTTCCAAAGGGATTTGGGACCTGATTAAAAATTAAAATTTAATTTAGCTCAACCTTCTATATGTCCCATGTGATATGTTAGACAAAAATGTAATTTTCTTTCCGATGACAGTTCAACCTTCCGACACACAAGCTTGAATAGAATTAAAAAGTGGGGTAAATTTTGAACTATAGGCATAATTGGATCCTAAAATTTATACCATTGGTATTATTAGGTATTTTATAGTCAAAATAATATAATTTTTTTCCATGAAACTATCAAGGAATCTCCTAGGGAAAAGACTCGCTCTCTGAGGTCTATTTTTGGCAGTTGTTGGCGAAGGTGAGCTTACTATAAGTATCCTTGGCACAATTTTAAATGCTGAAATAAAATTTTCACCTTTTAAACTGGTGCCAAATCACATCAAGTGTAACAAAGTGTAACCCCAAGGTGAGAGGATGTTTTTTTTACTTTGTGTCACTTAAGTGGCAACTTATGTGGTTAGGTGAGTGTTAACAACTCATAGCTTAAAAAGGCCCCCTCCTCATGTCCCATAACCCCCTTGGTGAACTTTGAAATTATAATAAATTTTTAAACTTTTCACCTGGTGCAAAAGTGTAATGGGTGCAACAAAGTGTGACCCTAAGGTGGAAATACTCTTTTGTCACTTAAGTGGCTTCTTTGGTTGGTAGGCAAAGTTAACATCTCACATACAAGATGCCCCCTTCCTCATGATGCAGCCTACCCATGGAATATTTTACAATGCTAAAATAAAATTTTCACCTTTGCACGTGGTGAAAATTTTCATCAAGTGAAAAAAGTGTCAACCTTTAGCATCCCTCTCTTTCTTTGGGTTCTTGAACTTATAACTTGCATGCTAGGACATAGTTTTCAACTCACGCCATTGCATGAACTAGTCCCCATCTAGATGAGAGCTGACCCCGTGGAACATTTTTCAATGTTGTAATAAGTTTTTCACCATTTCACCACTTAAAAAATGTGGTAAGGTGCAATGGAGGATCACTTCCCCATTTGGAAAGTTTTAACTCACCCCTTAACCCGAGTTAAGTTAGAGGCGACTCGAGGAGGATTTGAAGGTGAATGAGCTAAATTAGAGTTACAAGGTGAGTATAAGATAAAAATTACAGAATTTTTGGATCATTTATTAAGTTTTCCTTCCCTCCATTATGATTCCCTTTCTGTTATGCTGCTAAAACTCTTCCAGAAACTCTCATTCTCAAACCACCTTTTCGATCGTATCTTGTAAACCTCTACCTTGATTGCCATGAGATTTGAACTGAAGGTTCCTTGCAAAAATGCCTTTAAGAAGAGTTTTTTCATGCCTCCATTTATGCTCACTTCTTTTTTTTACAACTCCATGAAATTTTCATCCAAAAATACTTGTTTCTAAGATCTACACAACTCCAATGAACAAAATCCCTTGAAAAAATAGAGCAAACCTTGAAATGAATTATGTAAACTTCTACTAGTGGTTTCATTTGAATCCTACACCGGGAAGAAAAATTTAAATTTTTATTAAGTCTCTATGGGATCACCTACTAAAAATAGTAAGTTTTATGAAAAACTCATTCATACTCCTCATTTCATTTCCCCATGATAAGATACTTGAAAATTGGCATGATTGACAAAACTGGTGAATTTGGCTAGAATGGGACAATAATGATGGATATTATAAAAATATTAAATGAGTAAAATAAGCTAAAATTTGTCACATTTAAGTCCTTCACACATTCTCAAATAGTCTTGGTAGTCACTGAGGTCTCCCTCTCAAATTTCAATCAAATTCCCCCATGCACCGATGCGGTGAGCCTAAAGTGTCAAAATGAGAGAAGGTCAGTTTTGTTCCAAACACCATTTCAATTCATTTCTCATGGAATGCATGATCAATTATTGGATGAAATTTATTTTTGTCTCACTCTTCTTTCCTCACTCTAGACACATAAGGGTTTTATCTCATACTTTGCTCATCATCAGTGCTCCTGCAGTGGTCGAGTCAAGATCATGATTCTGTAAACAAAGTGTATTCAATTTCACCAATGTGAATGATTGATAATGAATATTTGATAGTGTCTCAAGGATCATAAGGAATTTATCAATAAGGGAAATCATCTTCTAATGTTCTCAGTGGTCTACTTCTCAAGTATTTATCACTCTTCTTCTCAGTGTGTAGAAGTGCATCATGAATCTTTAAAAGGAGGCAAAATGCTCAAATGGTATTCATCAGATATCTTCATCAGTGCACCATTGTGGAGGGTTATCATGGATCAAAATTTCATCTTCAACATCTATGGATCTGATCTTCATAAAATTCATAAGCATCTTCATCCATGCTTTAAAGCATTTTTCTCTCCCCTCTCTCTTCGTTCTTTCTCCTCTTATCTCCCCCTTTCTAATTATTCATTGTAAAAAATCATGAATTTTTGTCTTATTCATTAAAGTGACTATGAAATGTTTGTGCAACGTAAAATTCCCTTTTATAATTATAAAAAGGGGACTTATTTTTTCCTTCCTATGAATACAAAGAGTCACAAGTGGGATAGGGACATGAACCATCATGTGTGGGGTAGAAAAAAATTTGTAATGTAAAGGTATAAATTGATAGAGCCTCCTCATTTGAAAAGATGGTTAATGATTTTTTACTAGTTGTCATTGTCTTTCTAGAAATAAAGCCCTTCATTTCCTCTATTTCTTGTCTATTATTATTCTATCTCCATATCAACTTATACTCCATGAACATTGTAAATTATGCAACATGATTCAATATAACTTTGTGTTTCTTGTTTATTGTTCATCTTTCTTTGTGAGTGGTTTATTCTCATTGATGCAAGTGAAGTGTTATGATTTCAATGCAATGAACTCAGCTATGTTATTTGTTGATTAAAATACCCCTTCTATCTTCCTTGCTAAGAATTTTTCCTCCCTTATATTCCATTTAAGAAATTACCATTGGTTTACGGAAATATTCATGTGTGATCGCCTGTCTTCTGGCCACCCCATAAATTAGTTTCGATTATTTTCATTTCCTTACTTTCAATAAATGGATCTGACCCCTTCAATTAAAGGGACCTATTCCCATAGAATTTGTAAAATCCCATAATTTTTTCTCACAACAAATTATTTTTCCAACAAAGGAAAAAATATTTGCAAAAAGATGTCTTACAATTCAAAATAAGCTAGGACATTGTTCATTTAATATTATAATGTAGAACATAGTCACAAAGGTGCTCATTAGGTCCTCATTTTATTTTACCATTTGTGCATAGGAGATTTTAGTACCAATATTGCTTTAAAAATGTGTCAAAAAAATATTTGTTAAAGGTGTAAAAGATCATACAGAACAAACAGGAAAATCATAAAACCATGGCAATGCATAATCTTGTAAAATTCTCAGAAACAATTTTGTTAATAATGTATCATCAAAATCATAATATAACCAAGAAAAATGAAATGATCTAAGATTTTCTTATGGATCTTCCTTATCATTTAAAAGCAAAATTTCAGGTGAAATAAAACTAGGAGGAAGAGGTTAAGATGTAGCCTCAGGTGCAAGAGAAATTTGTAGGAGAAGAGAGGACTTTTTCAAAGAAGAGGGGGTGGTGGCTCCCAATTGTGATTAAAGAACTTGGGCTTGTAGATCACACACCAAGGATTTTAAGGCATGTGTTCCAGAATAGGAATTAGGTTGAATATGAGAGATAAGAGGAGAAGAAAAATAAGTAATAGACATATGAATGGAAACATTAAGACTATATGTTCCCATGAAGATGGGGGGATGAAGCGGGAATGGAATATTTAGGTGTTAAAATTAGAGGATTCGAATGACAACAAGTTTAATCAACTTAAATATTAAACATTAATATATTATGCAACATTAAAATTAATAAATAAATAAACATCACATTAATAAACTATATTGCATGGTAATTAAATAAATACTTATATAATGTAAATAACATAGAACACTGGATTTATAGTGGAAAACCCGAAGGTAAAAAACCACTGTGAAAAGTAACCTTTACTATAGAGAACCAAATTACATCCAATAGAAACCTCCTCCTTACTAACGCCAATGAAAAGGGTAAAAACCAAATCAATTAATATTGATTTTCACACCTTTGATGTATTCCTCTGATATATCAAATGAGGACCTGAAGTCCTTTTTATATGAGGTGATCGAGTATGTCTCCCGACTCACCCTTTCAACCAAGTCGATTGACACACATTCAAAGGTTTGACTATTTAATAATAGAAATATAAATATTTCATATTATTAAATATTTAACTTATAGTATAATGGTGGACCCATATTAATTAAGGGGTGACCAGCCCACTTAACCATTATGTTCCAATACTCCCCCTTAATGTTAAGTGGGGTAACATATGGTGATATATTACCTACTTGTTGTACACTACAGGATTTACAATCCTTAAACCATAAAGGTTTTAGGCTAGCATATAGGTTGAAGGAATTATAACACCTTCATCATACTCATGTTACCTTTTGGTACAAAAGGATTTGGAATCCCAAAGATCATCCCATGATCAGTGGATATGTATGATTTGTGAGTTTTACATGTTCTCATAAGTTCTCATAAAAGTTTATTTGAAACCAAGCATATAGGATCCTTTTATAACCAAGGAACTCCATTACACTATACTTACACCAGATGTTTACTAGTAAATTCAATCACGCTAAAGATTTTATTGAAGACCACCTTTAATTTCTTTCTAAAAAATAATCTGAGGAGGTATACATATGCTTGAAGGTATTTTTACACTTTCTCGAAGGTCTTTACTACTATGCTTTTTTCATTTTACAAATACCAAGTTCCATTAGGAGGTGACATTGTCATGCACACTCTCCCTCAATGGAAACTTTGACAATCCAATTTTTTCATGAAAGTGAGAAAACTTTGCAGTACTCAGGGGCTTTATGAAGATGTCAGCAACCTGCTCTTCAAATGGCATGACCTTGAGATCTATCTCACCACTTAGCACCTTATCAATGTGCTTTGTCCTATGATGTTGCACTAGATTATGTGCAAGAGCTATGGTGCTTTAGTTGTCACAGAACAAAGGAACACTACCTTGATCCTTCATCTTTATCTTGTCAAATAACCTCTTTAGCCATAAAGCTTATTTTATAACTTCCATTACACTTCTATACTCAGCTTCAGTTAAAGAGATAGAAACGGTTGATTACTCTTTACTGCATCAAGTAATGACACCTGCACCAAATTTAAACACATAACCAGAAGTAGATTTTTTATCTAACACATCACCAGCATGATCGGAATCACAAACTCCATACAAGGTAGCATTTTCATTATTATTATAATGCAACCCACAATTGATTGTTCCCTTAATATATTTGAGAATTATTTTTGCAAGATTTCACTGATCTCTATAAGGTTCCTACATAAACCTTGAAACAATTCCTACTACATAAGAAATATCTAGTCTATTTATAGTTAGATAAATCAAACTGCCAACTACCTATACAAAGTATGATCAAATTTTTCACATGCAGGTTTAGGATCAATTTTTATTCCAACTTCCATAGGTGTATAAATTGGTTTACAATCAATCATATTAAAATTTTTATGTACATTGGTTGTATATTGTGCTTGAGAAACAATGATAGAATGCTTATCTTGAAATACGACCATGCCCAGAAAATGATGTAAGAGACCTAAATTAGTCATTTCAAAGTATTATTTGAATTTTTCTTTAATCTTACAAATTAAAGCAGGATTATCACTAGTCATAAGAAAATCGTCAGCATATATACATACAACGATAATGTGATAACCTTTGTGTTTAATGAATAGATCATTTTCAGAAGAACAATTAACAAAACCTAATTGTTTGAAGAAAACATTTATTTTCACATACCAAGCTCTAGGAACTTGCGTTAAACCATACAAATATTTTTTCAACTTACAAACAGTTTTCTTTACCATTTTCTTCAAATCATTTATGTTGAGACATGTAAATTTGTTCCTTTAAATCACCATTCAAAAAAACATTTTTCACATTTATTTGGTGGATTTCCCACCAAAACTGAGCAACAATAGAAAACAAGGCCCTAACATTGTTCATCTTAGCTACAAGAGCAAAGGTCTCAACATAATCAATACAACGTTTCAGAGTGAAACCTCTAGCAACAAGTCTAGCTTTATGTTCTTCAATACTACCATTAACATTATATTTTAATTTTTATAACCATCTAGACCCTATAATGCCTCTTTTCTCTTGAGGTGGAACCAAATCTCAGGTTTAATTTTGAATCAAGGCATTATATTCAGTCTACATTGCATTGATCCACTTCTCATCTTAAGAAGCTCCTTCTAAACTCTACGGTGCAAGTTCAAATAAGGTCATTAATGCATGGTACATATGATAGCTTCTGGTCATTTTCCTAAGGTCAATAGGATTAGAAGTTCTAACACAATTTTAGCCTATCTTAGTTTCTTATCTAGGGAAACAGGAGATTCAGAAACATCCATATCATCAACATAAGAAACGTCATCATGATTATTTACAATATTTTTATTATCAATATCAGAACCATCATTAGAAATATTGACATGGTTATGAATATCATTACTATTTGTAGATGAACATAAATATTTTTCTAAAAAAATAACATTACATTTTTCAGTTACTTCCATTTTTACAGGGTCGTAAATCCTTAAACATGTAGTGTTAATACCATATCCAATGAAAATACTAGAAAAATAATTCATATCAAGTTTCTTTCTTTTCTTTTTAGGGATATATAAAGAGGCAAGACTACCAAACATTTTTAAATGTGATACATCAGGTTTTTGATTTGACCACTTTTCTAAGGGGGTTAAATAGTGAATAGCTTTAGTAGGAACCCTATTTAGCATATAGACTGTTGTTTTCATTTCTTCTACCCACAAAAATTTGGTAAGACCACCAAAATGAAGCATCATGTGAACCATATCTAAAGTAGTTCTATTTTTCATTTTGCAACACTATTAGACTGGGGAAGAGTTAATTCTCTTTTAATACCACAATCAATACAAAAAATTTCAAATGCCTTCCCAACATATTCACCCCCATTATCTATTCTAAACCTCTTAATTTTATAATTTGATGAATTTTCAACAGATGATTTAAATTACTTAAATTTTCTAAATATATCAGATTTATTTTAAGAAAATATGTCCAAATCATTCTAGTGAAATCATCAATAAATTTCATAGCATAAAAAGAACCAGTTAATGAAGATACTTCAAGAGGTCCTCTAACATCACTATGAAAACATTTTAGTGGTGAAGAGGATCTCTCCTTATGATGTAAGTGAAAGGGTTCAGCACTTTGTTTCACGTGTAAACACCCTTCACAGGCATCGTGAGTTAAATACAACACAGACAAACATTTAACTAGATTATATCTATACATTTCATACAAGCTTCGATAATTAACATATCCTAACCTTTCATGCCATAGTTTTGAATTATTTAAACTTTGAGATACATAACAAGATGTAGAAGAAAAATCATAAAAAATATACAATCCATTTCTTTGAATTCCTTCAACAATTATATTATTATTACTATTGTTTATGTACCAAGTATCCTTCAAAAATTGAATAGACAAACCATCATGAGTTAGTTGTGAACATGAAAAAATATTCTTTTTAAGCTTAGGAACAAATAAAACATTATTCAAAATACCATTTGCAAATTTTACTTTTCCTTTCTCTATTATTTCTAAAAACGAGTTATCACCAAGATACACACTTTCATTGATTTTCGTAACATTAAATAAAGAATTAGAAATACCAGTCATATGATTAGAAGTGCCCAAATCTAGAATCCATTCAGAATTTGAGGAAGAGTACAAAGAAGCATATAATGCAACAATTTTAGGAGCATCATTAGAACCATCCTTTTTCTTTAAATTATATTTAGATGTGACAATCTGTTTCTTATTTTTATGGATAGGTTTCTTAGATTTACACTCTTATTTTTATGCCCAAATTTTCCACATTTGTGACATTTACCATTAGAACTTACATGAAAATTTTTATAAGTAAAACTCTTTTTATCAACAAATGAATATTCAGTATTACATCTAAACTTCTGATCAAAATAGGGCTTGTGAGACTTGAACTTCGAATTATGAGCAATAAGTGTTTGTGAGGCATTCTACTTAGAGTCGAATTTTATCATCACTTGCTCTTCCTGTATCAGAAGAAAACTCAAAGTACTCAAATTTGGTAATCCATCTTCACTATGATATTTAGAATTTAAGATAGAAATAAAATTCCTAAATCTTTCATGTATATTCAACTAAACAATAAAGTAGATTATTTTTTCACCATTTAAGTCACAATTGCATCCATCTAATTTTTCTTTGATAATTTTAATTTTGGCTAAGAAATTAACTACCTTTTCATCTCCTTTCATAGGAGTTGTAAGAAATTCTAAAACAAGTTTAATAATTTTGGACAAGTGTGTACCTTCATATATGAATTCTAATTGTTTCAATACCTCACTAGGATGTCCGATATTACTAATGTGTAGAATATATTCATCATTCACATTGTGTAGGATCATGAAAATGGACTTTTGTGTATGCTATAAGAATTCATTCATATTTTCCACATTCGCTTGACAACCAGTGGCTGCATGCTCAGTCCCTGAAACAATCATCCAGAGTTTCCTCACCATAAGTTCCGATTTGACCCTAATCTTCCAAATATTATAATTTACTCCATTTAGGATTTGGGACTTATCAAGACAAAAGAAATTGGATGTCATTGTCTATCAAATTTCCTGAACCTGAAAAACATACCCCATTATGATATACAATGCACCACTGAGTTAGAAAAATATTGATCGAAAAATGACAATGCCCACCATATTTTATGATAAAAAATTTTTACTATTTCATTTAAAAATCAAGTATATATATATTTTTTTAAAAATAACTAATTTTTTAAATTCTAGTCATAACAATATTAATAGAACTAGATCTAAAGAAACTATTTGATCATAACTAATTTTTTCATTAAAATTTATACTAATTAACTTCCCATAATCAAATAATAACCCACATTATAAAGTGCTCTTGCATTATACCCCAGACCTATCATTAAAATTTTCTGACCATATAGAAGTGAAGATGAAACCCCTAAGAATGCACAACAACTTCAAATTTATGAAAAGTGTTAATGTAGGTAAAGATCTAGCCAAATTAAATTTCATATCTAAATGACTGTCATTCTGCCTTATTTTGGTCTGTTGTGACAGTCATTCGACCGTCAAATTTAACACAATGAAAATTTCTTATGTATTTCCAGAATAGGAATTTTACACAATTGTTTTGGTGATTTAACCTAAATTTATGTCAAATAATGGATCTGAATTCACCTCAATTTATCTAATTTATCAAAGACATGCTAGTGCAAACCGAGACAAAGATTTATTTTCCATTTTCTATGCAATCAAGTTCAGAAACATGAGGAAAACCAAAGAGCATTAGCAAATATAAAAAACACAAAACAAATAGTACCACTTATTAAATAAATTAATTAATTTTATTTGGTACAAATATAGTGAAATTAAATTAATAATTTGATTTCCTTGATCTTTTCTGTGCAGTCTATTTTTTGACATAAAATTCAACTTTCTAGGAATGATCATTCCCTGCACACACCACTTTTGAAACATAATTAAATAAAATTTATTACTAAAATTAAATAAATTTATGAAAAGAAATATCCTTTCAAAGAATTTACATTCAATTTTCAAAGGTTAGAACAAAGGAAATATTCCATATAATTTCCAAATGTAAATGAAAGTAAGAATTATATCATATTACATCTCCCCCGAAAAAAAATTAGGGATATAAAATTGAAAAACCCTAAAAATTTTACCAAGATTTTCGAAGAGGGGGGTCCACCACAATCTCTTATTTTCTTGCAAATTACACTTCTTCACAAAGCACACAAAAATTTAGATTGCATAAATGTAGTGGTAAAATAAATTGGGAGAGAAAAAGAAGGGGACCAGATACTTTTAAATACCCTTCTAGGTTGGTTGAAAACCCCGTTACAAATTAAATAAAGTAAATACAAAAATACTTGATGTAATTTATTTAATTATCCCAAGCTCTATTACCATGTTGGAATTTGATGTTTCGAATGACAATGGGTTTAATCAACTTAAATATTAAACATTAATATATTATGCAACATTAAAATGAATAAATAAATAAACATCACATTAATAAACTATATTGCATGGTAATTAAATAAATACTTAAAAATTTAAATAACATAGAACGTTGGATTTATAGTGGAAAACCCGAAGGTAAAAAACCACTGTGAAAAGTAACCTTTATTATAGAGAACTTAATTACATCCAGTAGAAACCTCCTCCTTACTAACCCTAATCACAAGGGTAAAAACCAAATCAATTAATATTGATTTGCACACCTTTGATATATTCCTTTGATATATCAAATGAGGACCTGAAGTCCTTTTTTATATGAGGTGATCGGGTATGTCTCCCGACTCACCCTTTCAACCAAGTCGGTTGACACACATTCCAAGGTTTGACTCTTTAATAAAATAAATATAAATATTTCATATTATTAAATATTTAACCTATAGTATAATGTTGGAACCATATTAATTAAGGGGTGGCCAACCCACTTAACCATTATGTTCCAAGAGTAGGGACCTTGGTGGTGATATTAGTAGAATGTTGGAGCCATTATGATTCCTCACAAGTACCATATACGAAAAGATCTAAATTATGAGGTTTGGTAGCTAAACTCCTTATAAGGAGATTCAGCCATGATGTGAAAGAATAAATAATCATCATAAACCCTAGAAGAAAGATACAATAGTGGAGAAGATAAATCTGATGCACAACAAATATATTTCAAGTTCACCAAATGATTTAACCTAAATGGTTAATCTTTAAAGGGGGGTAATAACCAATGTTCGATTATCCTAATCAATTATTTTCTAGGCTAATTGTAACAATATACAAAATAATCATATAAAAAAGGATAAATGATAATGGACAATACAATCAAGTACTAGCAATGAGAGAGGTAAGAAGACTTAGTTGATATTTTGACTTCTATATTAATCTTGGCTAACCTAATGATAAGAAAAGGTTGGAAATTATCTAATAGAGCCTTGCTACTAAAATTGTGTCCTTAATAGCTTCTTATCCCAAAGCATACGTCTGTTATGGCCCTTTCTATACACCCTTATCCCTCCATATTTTCATTTTCTGCAGCTTCTTGGGCATTACTGATCTACTCATGTCTACAAGTTGGACCTTCAACATTGTGTGATGCTCATTGTGCATTTGATTGAATCTTCAAAACCTTATATGGTAAAATATTCCTACAAATTAAGCATTAGGTGGGTTTTGGTCACCCCTGTGCACCACTAACATCATCACTACTCCAAAGAGTGATCAAACCACATGTCGTTATTTCTTAGCATGTGATATTTAGAATTTATGAAACCATATTTATAATAACAATCTTACAAGAATGTGGTTGTACTTGACCTTTTCCCTAGCTTGACTTGAGAGGATGTGCCTTTTGTGCTTGTATATCTAAGTGGGTGACTTCCCTAGAATGAGTATGAAAATTATATAAATCTCAATGGAGTCTTGTAATAAATTTTCTTGTGATTACTTTTATATTTTTCTCATTGGAATGCTAGGATTCAAGTAGATAGAAGGGCCTCCTTAATGGGAGATGAATAACTAACTTATATGCATTTTGGATCTAGAAAACTTGAGAAATGCTGACTATAAGTGTACCAAAAAGATTCAAATCAAGAAAAGTACCATTGAATTGAAATGGACCAATGTAACTAGATTATCCCATAACATATGGGTGTTATGGCCCTTTCTAGGCACTATGGTCCTAGATCTGTGTGTGAGTAATTTAAAAAATGGGATTATAGTGTCCAATGGTATAGCCTGATTTGGTGGATTAATATGACTATTATGTTAACAAATAGGTTGTGTATGTAAGAAAGAATGAATGGTACTTAGTTATGGATATCATAATTGACCAAATTAAGAAAGTGTGGTCTAGTGCAAGCGTGTTGTATAATTTGTGTTGTTACAAGACATGAATTACTAAAATGAGTGTCTATAAAAGAAATTACTATCATCACATATGACTTTGTGTGCACTAAAGGAGAAATATAGTGCGTATTCCACTGTGTAAACTTTTTGTATACACCATTGTGCACTACAAATCAAATATGTTGAAAATGAAAAAATGCCAAGTCAAATGGAAAAAATCAGCTCCCACAAATTCTTAGGACTGCATCAGGAAATTAGTCATAGGATATTAGTACCTATACACACCATTTCATAGGTAGTTAGTTACCTTGAATGAGGAATTTTAATCTTGTAATCAAGCACACCATACTACCTTGAGAGATATAAAGTCTGAGTGTGCAATATCTAGGCTTGTTTTTTAGCCTTGTTCCATTTAATGGGTACCTTCCTTCTTGCAAAAGATGTTCTCTAGCATTACAGAACTTCTAGATAGCCAACTTGGCATTTAATGTAATATAACCATGCCTCTACCATATAATTTCAAATTGTTAAATCTAAGTTGTGAATAACGTACCACCATTAATGTGCATATATTACTATTCACATAAGTTTTTCTTATAAATACCGAAATGGAACTCTTTGTAAATGTCCTTAAATTTGGAATAGAGAATATTTTGAGAGTTTATTCATACATTATTTTTTCTCACTTGGATATCCATGTTATTGGCCTAAGTTGTCCTCTAAATTTATCTTGTTTTAGTTTGAATGAGTGTCAAGAACAATATCATTGATTAAATGTAATATCTTTCTTTCATGGATTGAAGATCAGAGAATGCATCATGCACATCCAACAACATTATATAATGCTCATGGTGTTCTAAGTCCTTCCCCTAAGACTCTCACACCTATCTATGTCTTGATCGAGTGCATTTTATTCTTAGCATGGACATGGTTTTCACTATCTATGGCATTGAAATGGGCTAGAGCAAGTGATACAAATTTTCTACTTACTCCCTTTCTGCCCTACCTTACTTTCTTTTACATTTTTTAACAACTTCATTGGCACTATGAATAAAAATTATAACACATTATCATTGTATTATGTATGTTTATGTTACAAGTGATACTCATAGCTAAATATGTGTTATTGTCTTGTGTGTGATCCTTAAGTTATGAATGAAAACTAATAAGTTGTTTTACTTGCAAAACCCTATTAAATTTGACTCCTTTATGATGTATTCCCTAAGCCATGAGTTTCTGTACTAGATAGAAACAATAAATAACTAAAAATTCCATCATATGAATCATAAACATCCACTCTCCCTTTGTCTTGGGCTATTCCCCATCACATCATCATTTGGCCGCCGAGATCTAGTGATAGAGAAAAAAACCCTTAAACAAGGATTCCTTATGCCCAGGTTGAATTACCTATTACACCTTCTCATGCATGTTCCTTCTTTCAAGTGAGGTTGATCCAGAGAAAAATGAAACTCAATCACTACAAAATTTAGAAATGATGAATCACTGAACAATAACTATTAAGGCCTTCAAGACTATATTTTTCTTACAATGCACACCCTCCAAAAATTAGGAAATTCCTTGATCATTCACCCAAAAACCACTAACCAATCATTCCAACATGTTCTTACCCCTTAACTATACCAAATTCCACCTTTTAAATGGTTTAAGATCATTAAAATGTCAATTTGCCTCTATTAAGAAAAAATTGTTAACAACTTACCACTACTTCATTCAAGGTTAGAGAAAACAAAAGTAACCTAGATCAAATTAGGCACATTTTTCAATACCCTTTAAGGTGATTGAGGTGTGGGAAAATTTTTAGGATCTTAGTCCTCAAGATTTTCTCACAATTTGAAATCTTTAACCCTAGTAATACCATACACTTACCAACCCTATGTAGACTAATAAACACCATTAAATCTTGTTTCAATGACAAAAATCCCAAAATAGTCTCTCACTCTACTTCACTGTACTTCTTGATCCCAAAATTTTAACAGGGTCTTCTTTGCAACAACTCTCCCAAAATCACCTTCTTCTTTACTACTTAGGCCTTTTAAGTGCATTACCAGGTTTCTTGACAGACTGTCACTCCTAGCTCATGACTGTGGACTAATCACTCATTTATTATTATTATTATATATCCTTATTCACCTCACTTAGGTATCATGCATGAAGTTTTATGACTTAATATTCACCTTATCCTTCTCAACTACTGATTCTTCTTCCTCTTACACTAACATACTCTACTTTTTCTAGGCTACTGCTTAAACTGTTATGAAGAACTATTTTTTTGGTAAGAGACTATTCTAAAAATTCTAGGAAAATTTAATAAATATGTTGTGTTCATAAGTTCCATGTCACATACCGTGATTCCATTCACGAGAATCCTTCTAGCAGTTGATCTCCTCAAGCATGGGTTTAATACCATTCATTCACTAACATGTGACTAGATTGTCACAAATTCCTCATCCTCAAGAGGACTTCAAGGCTCTAAAACACCTTATTCCAATAATACATAGTATTTCCAACATTACTTGATGCCCTCATAGTTTCATTCACTCCCCAAATCCTTTAAATTATTCTTTATTTTTAAACCCTAAGGAGGGTTTCTAATGAACTTGATAGATGTAATCTTCTCTCCAAAAAAATGCACTTTCTATTCAAATCTTGATACTACATTTACAAGTCCTTCTTGAACTCTTTAAAAATAAAAGTTTACTATTAATTCTTAAAACATCTCCCATCATAAAAAATAATGACAACCTCCACTACCCTGTCCTGAGACCAGGGTTTCTTAGCATCTAGTATTTAGGTCTAAATTTGATCTCTTTTTACCTCTGTCACTGTCTCTTGAAGTTATTCACATCTTGATCACTTAAAAAACACCATTTATAGTTAATACACTTGAACTTCCATCGATAACCACGTTCACATATGTCTCTCAACCCTTATTACACATACACAGTCATAGTTTTCAAGAATTTCTTCATACAACCAATAAAAAAACCTATCAATACTTACATGTACATAGTTAAACTAATGTCATAGCCTTCTTATCACTATTGCATACCTTTTCCATGAATTTCACATCTACACACACACAATATGAGCTTAAATCACAGAATTACACAGTCACAACATTAGTTTACAAGCTAAATTTATCAATCCCTTGGAGCTCAAAGTTATCCTTTTGGATGACCATTCGAATAATGATCCAGCTGTTACAAGATAAGGTTTAAATATATTTTACATGCTTCTCTAACTGATTCTTATTCCTATGACTCTTCACATTCCATGATTTATCCTTTATTATATTTATTTGAAAAGCCTTTCAATACTAAACCCAGGTACGAACTACCTAGATCAAAACTATGAATTTGAAGCCCTTAAAAGGACATTTACAACCTTGCAATATATTAGGGGCTCCAAGAAACACACTAAAATTATAAAAAAAGTCCAAAACTACCCTCGTGATTCAAATTTTCATTTTGGAGGGAAATGACATAATTATAATTTTTGGAGGGAAATAACACACCCTATCACCACTAGATGGCTCCTAACGACCTCTAGCACTTATGACCAAACTTAGAAGGCCAAAATTGATGTTATTAACCTATATACAGACTAGGGGAGTGATTCTCCTGCATCATAGGTAGTTCCTTGCCTATTTTCATGAGACTCTATCTAGGTTATCTATGTTTCTACATGCCCTAGACTACCTTCAGGCAGTAACAACATTCCTTTGCACTGTGGGAATAAAATCATAGTGCAAAAATTCTATAGATCAATAATACATAACGTCACTAAGCTCTCCATAAATATAAAGAAACATTTTCTTTTGGTTATGATTAAATTTATGCCATTGAGACCACCATTTTTGTACACAAAATTATAGCTTATCGAAATGATGTTCTCGTTAGACAAAAGATAAAAATATTTCCACTAAAAATTTTCAAACAATGTCAAAATCTTAAATTCCAAATTCATTCACCCAGTTGACTATTATGAATGGGTTTCCAACATTATACCCATTTGTTAAAAGGTAAATCTTTCTTTTTTATTTTTTATTTTGGTACCTAGAAAAAAGTTAACTCTTACTATTAGATTTTGTATTGACTTTCACAATCTTAATATTTTTTTTTCCTAAGGATAACTTCCCTCTTCCATCCATCAATTCCATAATAGACACTACAACTGGATATGAGATGATATCCCTTATGGATGGGTTCTCGAGATGTAATCAAATACACATCACACCTGAAAATCAACATAAAACCACATTTACAACCAATTGGGGAACATTATATTATGTGAATATGCCTCTCGGTCTTAAAAATATATACTCAACCTAGCAACATGTAATGAACCATATCTTTCAGTATCTTGTTCATAAAAATGTTGAAGTCTACATTAATGATCTTGTTGTCAAATCATGACACCTAGAAGATCATGCTCATGAATTTGATGAGGGCATTTTAGCACCTCCTAAAATATAAGGCCTACCTTGATCCAATAAAATCCATCTTGTGTATATCTCAAGGAAATATCTTAGGATTCTACATACCCTAATGAGGCATTCGTGTGGAAATTACAAAAATTGAAGTAATTATTTAAATGTATCATCTTAATTCTATCCCCAACATCCACTCCTTCTTAGGAAATATTGAAGAAATCTAAATCTAGCATTTCATTCCTGAACTTCCATACCTTACTCATACCATCATAAATATCCTTAGGAAGGGTGCTAAGTTGGAGTGGACTAATGAATATCAATAATAATTTGACTCTATGAAGAAATATTTACTCAATGTATAGACATTAATACCTCTATACTCTAGTCAACCTCTAATCCTCCAGTCCTCTTCTACTACATTTTTAAGAGAGAAAGGAACATGCCATCTATTATATTATTCAAAAACTTATTGATTATGATATGCGTACACTTTCATGAAGTGTGCATGCTTATCTAAATATTTTTCACCACAAAACTCCTAGACATTACATGTTGTATTAGACCACTTATGTTCTTATCCATATTGATCCTCCTCTATTATTTATTTTCCCATACTACCCTTCCTATAGACCACATAGGAAAGTGGACTACTATTCTCATGGAATTTTATTTATCCATCATAACACAAAATATGGTTAAGGTCCTTTAAGATTTGAGGTCGCCAACAATGTGGCCAAGTACTAAGAAATCATACTTGGAATGTGTGCCTCTATCATTAATAAAGATTTTTAATTGTATGCAACGAGTGAATCATAGCTTGTATTTTGAAATTTTAGTGGAAAATACCTATCAACAAGTATTTACCAAGTAATCCACTCAATTTTCCTTCTTTAAGATTTAATTCACCTCTCAGATGGATAACTCCCTAGCTAATATAGTGATTCATTTACTACATGAAAAAATTATCCCTAAATAATTATATCAAATTTAGGCCCAGAAAACTTCTTCTATCTTACATTAGTCTTCCCTCACAACCATTTGTCACATCAAAATTGAATCAAAATAGGAAAACCCTTGGTATAAAAATATCATCGTATTTCTTGAATACATAAATTTTCCTTAGGATGATTATTATTGAAATCAATATAAAATCTATAGGAAAACCTTAAAATATCTTATTAAAGACAATATCCTCTACAAATACAATTTTAAGGGATTTGTTAGAGACTTGAAGTGGCACCCTTTTTTTATCATGGAAGATCAAATACTTCAGCTAACATGGGATTGTCTTCAAGGTGTGAGACCTTTATCCTTGAGACAAACCTCTAGAGAAGGTTGGTTCCTTCTCTCCTAGCTCAATACAAACTAACCTAAACTACTCAAAATGTAACTAAGTCTATATATAAATCTAAAAACACATAATATCTATGGTTAGGAGAAAAGAAAAATATACCAAATAAAATAATGGTGATGTACCAACACTAAGATAGGGTTAGAATCTGACCTTGAAAGACATAGAAAAATTTCATATGTAGAGACTTTAATGAAAACACAAATTTCTGAAAGACATGAATGAATAATACTTAAGGAAAATAAGAGGGAAAACATCCACAATGAACACATAATTCATAGTGAAAATACCACAAATGTATTGCATTTAGAATGTATTCATACACATTTATAGAGAAGAGATTATGAAAATCTCACAAAATTTGAGTTGTAGAGGTATGAAGGAAATAAAATATGCAGATCTAAGGAAAAGCCTAAAAATTCGATAGAAGGGATCCCTTATAATGTGCATTTATAGAACATGAGAATGAGAGAGAGAGAGAGAGAGAGAGAGATGAGAGGGAAATTTGATTTGAATCTGAATTCACAATGAGTGAAGGTAATTTTTCTTCCCACAAATCATGTCACCATTAAATATTTGATATAAGTAGTTGTTTTCCTTTGTAATATACCATCAAAATTTACAAGAAATGGAATGAGCATCATTCGATCATTTAAATCAGGTAGATGAGGTAGTTGAGTAATTTGAAACAAACAAGCTACATTTTTCCTTTATTATTCCTTTATTCCTCCTGAGTTTTTTCTACATGGTGGCCTTTCCTTTTGTAAGACTTTTATACTTCACATCAAAATTCACAACTTATAAGACTTGCAAGATTGCAAACTACATCTTTCACCTTTTTTCACAGAATCCTTTCACGAGTTCTTGACTTGACATGCTCCCATGGATTTTATAACATTTTGTGGCCTTTTTAATTTTAATATAGCTGTATATTTGTAAAAATGCAGGAGACACTAAATTTCCTATATCTGAGGAACTCTTTACTCACACTATCATGAATTCCAACTCTTCGCAATAGAACACTTGAAAATGGCTCCTAAAACTCAAAAAAAATCACTCACAAAAAAAATGTGAATGCTTTATTCCTTCTTCATTTTGCAGACTTAGAAATCTATGTAATACTACATTTGGAAAACCCATGGAACACTGGGATAGTGTTTTGCATTTTCTAGACTTATCCAATTCTTGGTTGAATCCTTATATTTTTTGTTTGGTAGCATTCTTCATTGTATAGCGGCCCCTACCGAATAAATATTCCCTTCCACGGAGTTGAGAAACTCCATGAAATTGTATTCCTCTCTATACCCATGGGACTTCACAATCCCTTGTTCTATAGACAACGAATTCCATAAAAGGCCAACATTTTCTTCTCCACCATGAATTTTCGCTTGTCTTCAACTTGATTCACAAATTTCACACTTAGTCAAATTTCAATCTTTTTGCAACTGTGAATATATCTGTAGCCTCCAAAACTCCCTTCACACCCATGGTGGACTGTTCTTAACATCAACGGAAGGCTTGAACTACTAGATTTTAATTTCATGGATTTTGTGAATCTGTGGAAAACTCAATTTTCCACAATAATACTTTGTGGATTTTATACTTAGCTATTTTTAGACCTTGACATCAAGAAAGAAGTTTTCTTAGCCTCGAACTTAGTGAATCATCTAAAATAGCAAGGGGGTGTTTGTTAGTGTGAGCTATCATATGTGTCCTCCTCTCATATTGGAGGGTCATCTCACATGGGTTAGGTTTAGGTTTAGGTTTAGGGTTTCATGTGTTTCATGCACTAGGATTACTCAACACCCTATATGTACCCCTTTACTATTCATTTATGAGCATGCCAAGACACTCCGTTGTCTTTCCTCTATCCAAGCTTTATTTTTGTTGAGCATGTTCTTCCATTACTGATAAATTCTTTCTTGCTATCGTTGGAGCTATCACGATTCTGTTGGAGTGCAACTACTTCGTGGTGCCTCGTTTCTAATTCGATCATCGCAAACTCTTTTCATGGTATCAGAGCTACATGACTTGTTGTCACACCAAACACTCAAAATTTTGGTGTGACGGAAAATCATTTGGTATTAGAGCCAGGTAGTTAAGCGTGCCAGCCCCAGAGTAGTGTGGCGATGGGTGACCTCCTGAGAAATTCCCGATGTCACTATCTCCTAATGTTGTTGGGCCTAATTGAGTGTATACCTGGCTCCATCATGTGGGAGGGTATTAGTGTAGCAACTGATTAACATGATGAGATCCCTCTCCATCATCATCTCGAATTGATGGCGGAGAGGGATCTCATCGTGTTAATTAGTTGTTACACCAATATAAACAGCTGCTACACCAACGCCCTCCCGCACAATGGAGCCAGGTATACACCTAATTAGGCCCAAAATTATTTTCTGTCACACCAAAATTTTGAGCTGATGATGGAGAGGGATCTCATTGTGTTAATTAGTTGTTACACCAATACCCTCCAGCATGATGGAGTTGGGTATACACCCAATCAGGCCCAACAGCATTAGGAGGCAGTGACACCGGAAATTTTCCGAGAGGTCACCCATTGCCACACTACTCTGGGGATGGCACGCTTAACTTCTTAGCTCTAATACCAAACAATTTTCTATCACACCAAAAGTTAGAGCTAATGATGGAAAGGGAACTCATCGTGTTAATCAATTGCTACGCCAATAGTGTTGTTTTGGATAATGGTTTGGTGACTCAACAGAGTTATCTTCCTATAGATAGATGATTAGTTTCCTTGATACTCCATTGAGCATGGAGTTAAGTATATATCTTTAAAATTTTGATCTTTAACTTATAATTCTCCTAAACTTGGCATTGCTCAACATCTGATGAAATCACATAACACTGAGATCTATCCAGAACTATGAGAATGCAAATACCACCCAAGCAAACTAAAAACATGTGCAAAGCACTTAGGGAAATAAAAACTACACTACCAAAAAAATAATGTGTTGAACAACACTTGGAGGAAAGTAAAAATAATATAGTATATATAAGGTGAAACCTTTATTTCAAAAGTAATGTTTGAGGTAGATCCCATTGAATGTGATCATGAGATGTTCTCCATCCAATTTTGATAATTGGAAATCATTGTGTGGTTTGCATTATGAGATAACATAGGGGCCGTTTCATGTGGCATAAAATTTTTAATGCATTCCAAGTTTTTATCTATCTTAGTCCCTCTTGAGGACAAGATCTCCTAAAATCTTCTATCCATTATCATCTTGTCAAAATACTTCTTGACTTGACCCTGATTAATCTCCATTGTGTGCATTGCTTGATCTCTTAAATCTTCTAGATTCATGAGCTTTGCATATCTAACTTCCATGGCCTCAAATTAAAACATCTCTAGTTATTTTATGATCTCTAGAGCTAGAAATTAAATATATATTGGAAATTTGTATTCCTTACCATAAACAAACATGAAAGGTGAGTTGTCAGTTGATCTTTTCGAAGTAGTTCTATTAGCCCATAAGACCAATTTCAGCTTTGTGTGCTAAGCTCTCTTATGTGCTTAGGTATATCCCATTCTTATAACCCAATCAATAATTTTTGTGCCCAAGAATTCTAAAGCATTGTCAGATTTTATTGTGGAAGGAACACCAAACCTGGTCACAAATCCCTCATCAAATTATAAGATGTTAGCCTCATTTTCTTGCCTCAAAGAAACTACCTCCATCCATTTGGTGGAGTAATTTGTGGCTTTAAGGATCGAATTGTAACCTAAATTTAAATGTGGATTTATTACTCTAATAAAATATAACCCCCATTGTATGAATGGTTGATCTACAGAGATTCTTGGAGTGGAAGGGATGCCAATATTTATTTTCCTATGAAAAGCGCACACTTTTTACATTTTTTCACGCATGCGTAATAGTCCTTAAAAAGATTCGGCCAATAATAGTTGACTTTCATTATTTAGAGTGTTGTTGTCCTTGGAGAAAAGTTTCCTCTAGCTGCATCATCATGGAATTCTTGTAAAACCTTATCAATATGATCCACCTTGATGCATCTCAAAGGAATGTCATTAATATCCTTTCTAAATAGGATGCCATCAATAAGCACAAAGGGGATAGAGTGGAGTCTGAAATGCCTTCTATTTTCCTTGGTTAGGCCTTGAGGGCATTGACTTCTTTAGATAAACTATACTATGTCATGGGTCCACTAATCAATCATGTTGTTCTTGATTATGTTGGAGCACTAAGATAGACTCTTATTCCTTTTTCATCTTTGAAACCAACTGCTCATACAAAATTTTTCCCCTGACTAGATTAATCACTTTGATTTTAACAACATACTCCATTATTGTGGTTATCTAACCAAATATTTTCTCATTGAAATCCTTATTTAAGATAAAATCCTTCACACTTGATTGTAACACCATAATATGGATCTTGTTGTTGAATAACATATGTTTGGATTTATTTAAGCTCCTTATGATAACTGAGGAATGATTCTCAACAAATGAGTATTTTAGTTCACATTATTCTATACTTTGGCTGAAAAATAAATAGGATGTTTCAAAACTTCTTCATTCATTTGTACAACCATGAAAGATATTTTTTTTACACGTCCAAAAGTAAACAAAGTGAAATCCTTTATGAAATCGAGATTGATGAGAGTTGCAAGCTATTTAATTTCTTGCTTGATGGCTTCAAAACTGTCCTTCCCTTCCTCATTGCATTTGAAAGACATGTTTTACTTGAGCATATAAGTCAATGGCTTGACAAGATTGGAAAATTTTGGAACAAAACACCTGAGGAAGTTATTTATTCCCAAGAATATTTTCAGCGCTTTCTTTTGATTGGGTAATGACAATGCAAGGATGGAACTTACTCTTTATGGGTATATTGCAAGTCCTTTCTTAGAGACAATGTGGTAAGGAGTTTACCTTAAAGTGTTAAGAAGATACAGTTTTTAGATCAAGAGAAACTCTGAATTGTTTACACCTTTCAAATACCTTCCTGAGATGAAACAAATGGTCATCTTTGTTCTTGGAAAACACTATGATATTATACTGGTAGACACAAACAATGTTGTTGATCACTCTCTTGAATGCAATATCCATGTTGTATGCATGATAAAGAAGCTAATATAATTACTAGAAACTAACACCATGTATTTCCTATAACAAATCTAATTTAACATTAACATCATGATAAATCTAGAAAGATGAAAGCTAATCTAAATGCATCCAAAATTAAAATATTAAATGCAAAGCTATCCCTTTGATATTTGGATGTGTTTTATGTGTGTAGTTTCTCCTTATGATGAACCTATCGTGATCATGAGAAATAAAAAGAATGTTATCTCAATGAAGAGGAAAGAATCTCACCAAAATGGATTAATGGCCATGTTTAGATCTTACTTTACTACTCTTTTATGAGAATAAGGGATGCAAGATCAATGAGCTAGTCCAAGTAGAAATTCTCTTATCATGTGCATATAATAACACTAGCACAAGTGTGGTGTAAGGTGTGAAGGAAGGAGGTAGGTTATTTATATAGCTTTAAAATTTGGGAGAAGCTACAAACCTAGTGAATGTGGGATAAAATATAAAGTATAATTAGAAGAGATAAGCATGATTAGAAATAATTAATTATAATTAACAATTCATGGGAGTTGGAGATGATTTAATTAATCAAGTAGGATTAATTGGTAGGCTAGGATATGAGCTTAGAAAGCTATTTAGAGGGGATTCAAAGGGAAATTAGAGTAGGATTTAGATCATTTAAAAGGGGGATTTAATTAATAAGAAGGTTTATTAAATAAATGCAAGGTTATAAAAAGCTTAATTAACTAATAATAGTTAATTAATTGATTATAGGAGGATTATAACTAATGAAGTTTCATTAATTGCATCCATAATGGGCAAAAGGCTAGTTAATTATTTAAGTGTCGTTAATTGACAAAAATGGAAGGAAACATTATTTAGTGAGAAATCACTAATTATAACAGAAATGACGTGAAAATGGTAATTAGTTAAATTTTAGTATTAAAACTGTGTAGGTGGATTTTAGGTGTCTACATTTTCCCCTCTTTGGGGTGGTGTAACGCAAACGACATAACTTCAAAGATAGTAGACAATTACAAACAAGTAAATTTTACAGGAATGGAAGAAAAATTAGTAGAATGAAGGATGCCCCCTTGACTGTCAATAGGGTGATGGAATAGGTCGATCAACGATTGAAAAGAAGAAGGAAAATAAGAAGAGTTGACAAAAGCCTAGTAGGCGAGTGTGCAATGTGAGTGAGAAGGAAAGAAAAATTGGTGTTTCAATGGATAGAAGAAACAAGGGTGATATAAAAAATTATCCCTATTGCCCCATGTGGTGTTGAAGAAAATTTATGATAGAATTAAATAGTGATGAAGAAAAGTGGAGATGAAAAAAACTCACATATGGAGATAACAAGCATATTAGTTGGCTTAGAAACAAATTTGTCTCATCATTTTGCTATATGATCTATGTCATTGGTTCTTTATTGAATATGAACATGAAAGGACTGACTCAAATCAACATACATAATGTAATGTTAGATGAGAAAATAAAAAATTAGACCAACAAAGAAACAAGCACAGACAAACGTACTCAAACAAACAATGTTCAAGACAGTTACACCAATGTTTTTGTTATCTAATTGTAGTTCCCAAATGTTTGAGTTAATGACAAAGGTTAAAAATGTCACCCCAAGAAAGGATACATGTGAGGTGAATAAACAGAGGACGTAAATGGTCCTATGAAAAATCATTCATGCTCTATGGAACTGCCCCAAGGAATTGGATGTGCAAGGGAATGGTACAAATATAGGAAAACAAAAATTTTGTTAATGGAGGTAGATCAATATGATCCGCAAGTCATGTGTGAGAACAAGTGAGGACCAAAGAAAGATGTTTTGTAGGAAAAATTTTGATGTTTGAGGACATTGTGTCTAGTAAATGATTCAAATGTGTGAATGCTTTTTACCAATTTTTGGATTTTTGAAAATTTTACCATTTTTTGGATTTTTTGAATTTTACCAATTTGTTTGGATTTTTGGAATGATTTTTGAAAAAAATTGTTTTTTGAAAAAAAAATTGGGAAGAAAATGATATATAAGAATGATGGTATATGTGGGTACATCAAAAAAAATTGTTAGGAAGCAAAAATATGCCCTATGGAGAAGAAAAGGTCACTAAGAAGCAAAATATGCCCCAGCGAGGAAAAAACATTAGAAAAATGACCATTTAATAAAAATAGTCATTGCGATGGAATGCTAGAATGTGACAAGAACAATATAGAAGAAGAAATTAGTTATCTGGCCCTTGGGGGGTGAGAAAAATGAAGAACTAGTGTTTGGAGGGTATAAATAGTAGTGTGAGAGGGGTTAAATCCATCGCGGCCCATTATTTGCTATTATACTTTGCTACTTTTTAAAGATATTTTCTCTAAGTTTTGAGAGAGATGGTGTGAATGTAGAACCATAGAAATCATGTTGAATGAGTTTGATAGTTCGTGAGGGTTCTAGTAGATGGTATCCTAGTATGTAACATAAAAATTTGAAATTTAAGTGCATTTATTGTTTTTTTTAGCTAGGGGAAGTTAGTTAGTTAATGCTAGTGTAAGGCTTTAAGCGTGTTAGCATGGCTTCTCATGCATTAGAGTGAAATGATAGGTGCTAGCATTAAAATGATAGTATGAGTGTTAAACTGTTAGTGAACTAGGGTAGCGCACGTGCTAGCATTAAAATGAAAGCATGTGTGTTAAAAGGTGCATGCTAGTGTGGCATGCGCTAACATGAAAATGAAATTATGAGCATGAAAACTCATACACTAGCATGAAATCAGATGCGCTAGCATAAAAGGGGATATGCTAGCATTAAAAGAGATGCACTAGCGTAGAATCTGACCTTTAGATGGTTTTTAGAAGAATTTTGAAGATGTTAACAAGTGAATGGAGGAATATAAGAGTGATTAGAATATTGTAGAAGATTATTTAGAAGAAATGATGTTAATTATTTGTGTGATATGGGTGATCTTGTAGGAGATATTACTCAATTTGGATCTGTATGAGTGTCACGGATGTCTACGAGCATTTGAGATGAATTTTACGCTACGTGAGCAATGGGGGTTAATTATTATGCTCGAGGTAACAGGTTTATCCTATATTACACAAATTTCACACATTATGTTGGACGATAGCCTCCTGAATACCTTAGCATAGAGGTAGCATAGTGAGAGTCAAACATTCCGACTACCTACTGGTGAGATGATAGTGACCCTGGGGGATGTATACTTGATTCTCAAAGTACCTATCCAGGGTAGCTTGGTTATATATAATGGGCACCACGGTTGGATCTTAGAGAACATATGGGATATGTTTCATCCAGAGGATATACCTAGACAGGGTATGGCCTGTGCATTTGTATAGATGTTTTGAGAGTCATAGGATTACATGCATACTAGTTTATCTTATGGATATTTTCAGTGATTACTTACTTCCTGAAAATATTGGTAAACATTGTCCACTCAGCTTGATAGGAGTGGTTCACAAAATGATGGATGGGGAGGTATTTTCTTGGGGTAAGTGCATACTAGCCCATTACACCTGATTGCATGCCGAGGGATGAGGAGCCTGAGTATTGTGACTCTTTTACAAGTTTGGGCATGGGATCACATTGTCATTGGACACCCTCTTGGAGTGTTATGGGTTAGAGCCACAGATGAACCATCTTGTAAGTGATGGGAGCTAGTAGGCAAGGACATCAGATCCCCTCTAGGAGACACTACATATTATAAATGAGCATTCGAAAATTTACAACTACAGATGGTGACTTAGCAACCATACCGTTTATACTAGTGGTGCGGGGATGTTGTTGAGCTTAGCATTGTTGAGGTTGAGAACTTTCTTATTGGGAACCACTTACACATTTTAGAGTGTTACCACATTGACCAAGTACATCAGTGGCTTGGATTCATCCAAGGTATTCTCTAGGGATGAGATATGGTATATGCACAAAGAGCACGCGAGACTTTTGATTTTGGACCCCACATCAGACTGTGGAGAGCACATAACATTTATTAAGATGTCATCCCAAAAATATGGAATGTGATATCATAGATTATAGATCTGGGGACCACTACAAAATATGCGGCATGGTATGTGATAGTGGTTCCTAGATGCATTACTATTCCATATGTTTCCATAGCTACTGGTATAGTTTCAGCAGCAACAAGGCTTCAGGGTTAGGCTATGTGAGATAGATCTCGATTAGGCCATCCAGAGGCTGAGGTTGAGTTACATGGAGCTTAGAGACAAGGTCTACATACCACATGGTCACATAACAAGGTCCACTACAGTAGGCTCCTCCATAATACTAGGTTTCACATAAGTTCCAGAGGTGTAGTTTCATGCATAGGCACAACATGTTCATGTAGTAGATGCCATGTACATGTTTACAGTAGTATGTATTAGGGGCACTTATTACATAGATAGTGCCACAATCCAGTGATAGGTTCCACATTCACCCCCTAGAGGAGTTAGTCCACATATTGTATAGGGGTGATGGAGAGATGGTGATGGATTGGGTGGCACATAAGGGCCACCACAAATATAGGTTCCTAGATATAGGATCATTCTAGTATTAGGTGGGCCATCAGGTTTTATTAGTATACAGGACATGGCCATGATACACAGGTGATGTGGCCTTCATTACAGTTTAGACTCTGCAGAGATAGGTTGAGTAGGCTTCTATAGATTGGGAAACTTTAAGGCAGTAGGTACAATAGGTCGCTGTAGAGAGAGATTAGGATGAAACTATGCGAGACCAACTCAACAATAGAGAGAACACGATGGGGAGTTGAGAGGACTCAGCTATAAGTGTATGTTTCCAAACTTACAATAGAGTGTGTTGTTCTTCATCATGCAACATTAGCAGGGGGAGCCCCGTATTTATTATATGAATTTATAGTAGCTTCAAGTGAGGCTGCGCATTACAGGGCTATGTATCATGTTGTAGTACTTGAGGTAAAGAGGGAAGCTCTATACAGTCAAGTTGCAGGTAGCCGGTCTAGGTCCAGATTACACAGACCATTGAGATATGCTATGTCAGTTCAGATTCCTTCCCCCATCCAAATGCCACTACCCAGTCCTGGTATTGGTGAGAGTCGGGGTTGAATCTGTTTTTGTACTTATTTATTTCTTGTATATGCCTCGTGATGAAGGCACATAACTTTTGATATGATGTATATGTACTATTTTTTATTATTCCTCGAGATGAAGGCACATATTTTTGATCCATACCCATAGTGGAGTATATGATGTATATCGAGACACTTTTTGTATATGGACATTGATGTTTTACATGGATATGATGATGAACTTTGATATTTATTAAATTTTTATTTTATGAGATAACATGTTTAGCCCATGTTTTTACCATGGTCTATGATGAGGGGGGATAAAAATAATCCCTATTTCCCCATTGATGATATTATATGATGTTATCTTAGCATACATATTTGATTTTCATTTTATGATGATTTAGCTTAACATTTTATTGATGATGATGTTATGATGTTTAGACGTGATGATATAGATGTGGATGATGAAATGATAACAGACAATGTACAAGCAAACAATACAAGCACAAACAAATGCTAATCAAATCTACCACATACACATGCTAAATAACAACACAAGTATGTACAAGCATAAATAAACATGCAAACAAACTTAATCTAATGAACCTCACAACATATTAAAGAAAGACTTAATCTAAGTAAGAAAAGAACACACAAATCTAGAAAAGTGTGCAAGTCAACACACAAGATGTACAAACAAGCCAACAAAACTATGTACAAACAAACAACCAAGTAAGAAAAACACTACTTTGTTTTTGTGGGACATTTTTGAAATGTTTTGTGTTGTTTTTTTCTTTCTGTGAAACAATGTTATATTGTTTTTTAGTTGATTTTAAGAACACCTATTTCAAATGTTTTTGATGTTTTCTAAATGTGTATTTTAATGTTTTGGAATTTTTCAAAAAAAATCTAAAGCTATGTGCAAGAAGATGAAGAAACATGGATGCCCCCAGCGATATATGGGAATGTACAAGGGAAAAATGTCACGCATATGTGCAAGAAAGTGAAGATGTGAAAAATTCCCCCAACATTAGATGGGAACGTACAAAGGTAAACTCCACACATATTTACAAGAGTATGATCATCCAGATCAAGGCCATGAAGACTAGGATTAAAATTATCTCAGACACATGAGAAAACTAGCTTAGGATAAAGAAAATGTACCCCCAGGTATGAGATGCTTGTGAACAATGGACACTCCCATGGCACTGAAAACTGATTTTCACCAAAGGACTTGTCCAAAGTGCCACAATTACATGGTTTTCACACTTGGAAGAATTTATTTCTCTTTACTTTTTTGTTTCTTTTTCTCATTTTTTTACTTTTTTATTTTTAAAGGACCCCCTTGCTTAGGAATAGAAATGATTGAGATGCATGGCATTCATAGGTTCCCTATGTTCATCACCATCAAAATCAGCAAGATTATATGCTCCTGAACCAAATTTAGCAACCACAACATATGGTCCTAACCAGTTAGGCTCAAACTTGCCTTTCTTTTCTCGATCTTTGGTAGTGTTGAATTGATTCTCTTTTAAGACAAGGTATCCTACCTCAAATTGTGAGGTATGATTCATTTGTTGTAGATTTGACGTACTCATTTCTAATATACTTTAAGGTGGTCTAGTACATAAAGGAATTTCTTATCCAATAGCTCTAGTTATGCGAGTCTGGACGCTCTATAGTCTTCCTCTTTGTCTAGATAATCTCTCAAATATATGCACAAAGAAGGGAGATCGATCTCAAGGGGTAAGATAGCCTTTATGCTAAAAAAAATGAATATGGAGTAGCACTAATAGGGGTGTAAATGGATGTTTGATAATCCCATAGGGTGGGATGAATCTATAGGTTCAAATTATAGCTAATTTTACTAACCATCTTATCCATGATGAAAACAAGAGTCTTGTTTGATGCTTCAGCTTGTCCATTACCTTGAGGGTAATAGGGATTTGACAATTTTTGTTTGATTTGGAAGCGTTGGAACAACGCCTTCACTTTTTAATTCTTAAAAGGCTTACCATTGTCAGATATAATGGCAGTGGGAATTCCATAGTGACATATAATGTGGTTCATTATGAATTTGGAAATTTGCGCACCAATGACATAAGTAAGAGGAACATCCTCTACCCATTTTGTGAAATACTTGGTGGTAGTTATGATGTGGTTGTGGCCATCAGAGGAAGTGGGTATAATTTTCCCAATGAGATCAGTTCCCCACTTTGAAAAATTCCATGGTGTTGTGATGGGTTGCAATGATTGTGCTAAAGCATGTATCTGATTGCCATATTTTTGACACATCAAGCATTTCTTGACATACTGACAACAATCAGTTTCCATGGTAGGCCAGTAATATCCTACTCTCAATAACTTCTTAGCAAGAACCATTCCACTTGTATGGGCCCCATAGATTCCATCATGCACATCTTTGACTGCTAAGATATATTCTTCCAATTTAAGACAACATAGTAGATTTCCATCATAACCTCTATGATAGAGTGTGCCCCCAAGTAGGGTATAATGGGCTATATGTTGGATAAGGTTAAATTTCTCAGAACAGTAAATATTAGGGGGAAATTTTCCATCATGTAGGTAATTTAAAATGTCAAAGTACCAGAGGGATAAGGGACCAACAACTTCACACACCAAGAAAGATTCTAACATGTCATATGTTGTTGTCGTTAAATACTCCACAAAGAAAGGCATGTCATTATTCCCTAGTTGAATGCATAAAAATGTCCAATTGTTTCCATGACATCTACCAAATTATTTTTTCCTCTGGGTATCTTTTGGAACATGATTTTTATAAAGAAATCCTTTAGAGTATCAACAAATTTCTTGTAAAGGATGTGTTTTTCATCTTTAACCTTATATTCATCATTCACCTGCTTGATGATTAATTGAGAATCACCTATAGCATTAACTTGTCGGATGTCCCAGTGTAGAGAAATTTTATGTCCTACAATCAGGGCCTTATATTTGGCTATGATATTAGTGCATGGGAAACCAAGTCTGAATGCTTGAGGAATTAGATCACCCGTAGAAGTGATAAACATAACTCCTACTCCTAAACCATGAAAATTAAATGTTCCATCAAAGTATATTTTGCATGTGATGGATTCCTCAATATACATCATAGAAGCGTATGGAAGTTTCAAACTCAATGGTTTTGTTCCTAGTAAAGGGGCTTTAACTAGTTGATCTGAAAGTACTTGCCCTTTGACTGGTTTTTGATTGACATACTTAATATCAAACTCACTGAAAAAGATGATCCAATTAGTCATTATCCCAGTGATTTTTGGTTTAGACAATAAGTATTTGAGCAAGTCAATTCTAGATATAATCTTGATCTTGTTATTCAATAGATAGTGGAAGAGTTTTTGAAAGCAAAAAAAACAGCTAAGAAATATTTCTCAGTTTATGGGTAGTTAAGATCATAAGAAATCAAAGTGTGACTGAGGTAGTAGATGGATTTTTCTTTCTTATTTATATCATACTGAGCTAGAAGTGTGTCGATTGCAAATTGAGTGGCTAAAATATACAATAGTAGGGGTTCACCTAGGGTAGGTGGCATAAGAACAGTTGGAGTAAGGTGAATTCTTGTTATTATTCAAGACCACGATGGAATTCAACATCTTTCTTGAGAAGATGCGTAAAAAATGACACTTTTCTATTAGTTGAGAAATGAATCAGTGAATAGCTTGGATTTTTCCTTGTAAACTACACAATTGTTTGAGGTTCTTAAGAGGAGGCATTTCATTAATGGAAGTGACCTTTGTTGGGTCAAATTCAATTCCTCTTCTTGACATAATGAAACCTACTAATTTTCTTGATAGCACACCAAAGACACATTTCTTTGGATTTAATATGACCTTGTAATATTTGAGATGTTGAAAGATCCACCATAATATTTCAAAATGTTCTTCCCTAGTTTGGGACTTTCCTAAGATGTCATTAACATAATCTTCCATAATCTCATTCATCATGTTGTGGAAGATGACCATCATGTCCCTTTTATAGATTACACCTGCATTCTTGAAACCGAAGGGCATGACTTGATAATAGAATGTCCCCTAAGGGGTTTTGAAGGAAATTTTATGTTGATCCTCTTCTGCAATTTTGATCTAGTTGTAGCTCAAAAATCCATCCATGAGAGATAACATTTGATAACCTACAGTTGAATTGACAATCATGTCAATGCTTGGCAGAGGAAAATTAACTTTTGCACATGCCTTATTGATGTCTCTAAAGTCTGTAGTGATTCTAATACCAATGGGTTTCTTTTACACATGTACCATGTTAGAAATCCATTCTGAATAATAAATAAGCCTAATGAAGCCTACTGCTAATAGTTTTTCTAGCTCTTCTTTAACCATGGGGGCTACAGGAGGATGCATCTTACGTAGCTTTTTCTTTATTGGCTTCACTTATTCATGCACAACTAGGTTATGCAGTACCAATGATGGATCTAAGTGTGGCATGTCCGCATAGGACTAAGAAAATATGTCTGAAAATTCTCATAGAAGCATGATTTTTTGTTGTTCTTGTCTTGAGAGGGAAGCTCCCAGCTTAACCGTTCTAGGTTGATCCTCTGTTCCAATATTCACATCTATAGTCTCCTCCACCAGTAGTTTGGATTCATCTTCCAATGTATAGGATCAGGGGGGAGATTTATCTCTTCATATAAAGGCTTCTCAAATATATTTTCACCCTTATAGTGTTCACTTTTTATGTCCACCGATGTTTCAATTTGTTTGTACACAAGTGCCTCGAAAAGGTTTTCTCTATGGGACCTAGAATTTTTATCTGTATAAGGATTCTTTGACAATATATTTCCCTTATTTTCTTTTAAATTTTGTTGACCATGAAATTCATCCTCCTCCCTATAGTACACGTATGCATCAAGATTAATGGAGAATCCCTTCTTTTGGTTGCTAACAGGAATGTCGTCACAGAGACCCATAAAGTCATCAATTGTTTTTTCATCCTCAAAGAAATAAATTGGTGTGTGTTGTTGTTGGTCCCAGTATAAAAGGGAAGGATAAAAATATTTAATTAAGGAATGGTAGGGGATATGTTTAGGATATCCAGGTCAAAAAAAAAGTTCATATAGATAAGGTCTTCATAGATACTACACTAGGAATTTGTTTTGTTGTCATAATCAGAAGAACTATTTTCATGCTTAGAAGAGGTGGCTTCGACCTCTACTACCTTATGATGTGGTGTCAGAAGATATTCCCACACAACTTTCTCATATATACCACATCCATATCCATAATACCCCATTACATACATCATTTTGTTTGGGATGGCATACTTAGGTGCTTGATAGGATGAAGCCATCTCATCATTTGGAGACTAGGATATAGAAGTGTTGAGTGATTTCTCATATGCCAAAATTCCACTAGAAGTATTAATGTTACAGTGTTCCTGAGACCATTGATATTTGTAACAAGGCCTACAAAGTGTTTTGGGTGATAGGGGAGGTTATAAATTAGGAGGTCATGTTAGAGGTTATACTCTCCACAACCAATAGCAAGGAAATTTATCTCCCATGAAAAAATGGAGATATAGATGTAGAAGCACCATTATCATGTGCACACAATGTATCTGAGTCAATACAAGAGGCAAGAGTCTCTAAATAAACCTCAATAGCTATCTTGGTTGAACGGAATTCATATGTTGTGGGAAAATAACCTAAAAATGCTCTGAAATGGGAAAAGGGTTGGAGATCCCTAAAAATGGTGATAGTTTATCCTTCATGGTACAATTTAAGATGTTGATAGAAAGTGGGAGGAATGGCCTGCATGACATGGATCCATGGGTAGCTGACGATCATATTGTAGGTTAGTTCTAATTCTAAGACATGGAACCGAGTATCTTAACTAGGAGGCCCAACTTCCATAGGAAAAGTGATCATCCCAGCTGATTTTCATTCCTCATTATTATAAGCCTTGATTGTGATTATTTTAGGCTCTAAATCAGTGTCAGTGTGTCCCAACTATCTGACAAGTTTTAATGTACAAATATTTAGGTTGGATCTGCCATCCACAAGCACCCTTTTTATCTTTTTACAATTAACAATGACTTCAATATACAAGGGTACATTGTGTGTATAATCATCACTAGGAATCTCATATTGTATGAAGTTAATGTATTCATAAGGAGCAATCTACCCGACCAAGGCTTGGAAGCACATATGATCAATATCAGTTGAAACTCTTGACCCTTGAAGTGTTTTGCAAAGGATTTCCTTATGAACATTAGATATTTTAATAAGATCTAAGATTGAAATCTTACTAGTGGTATTCTCAAGTTATTCTAAAATATCATAGTGACTATCCTAAGGGGTAGGCAAAGGAGGTTCTGGAATAACAAGGCAAGAACGTTGTGTTACCATGGCTCACTCTCTTACTTTAATATTAATAGTAATTACATGCTCAAAAAGTGGTTGAACACAACCAATAAGAGAATCAAAGGGATTGGTGGATTTGGCAACATGATTGGAACTTTTAGTCTGGGAAGACTGACCTTGATCTGGATTTTTCTCCCCCTTTTATGCTTAAGAAATGTCTCTTTTTAAATTCCCAACTGTTGATTAGGTGATTTTTTGGGTCCAAGTGAGTCCATTTACACGTCTCCATTATCAATAAAGTCTTGCATGAATTGTTTCAATTTCAATAATTTATCAATGTTATGAACCTTAACATGATGATACTCACAATATTCATGGTCTTTCTACTATGTTGGTTTAACAACATCATTTAAAAATGGTGTAGTGAGTGGGAACTTGATCATGTTCACTGTGTCTAGTTGTTTCAATATAGGCAACAAAGAATCTGTGAGAGGAATGAACACACAATGTTTGACTTCACGTGCAGCAGGTCCTTTGGTAATCTTCAACGGAGCACTATTCTAGACCGCTTGCATGCATTTTGAATCATTTATACCATCACCTACAACATTTTTTTCTTTTTTTAAAATAATTTAGGTTTGTATGTAGGTTTCGTTTCATGATTTACTCTTGAAAAGTGTTTCAATGTCTCTTTAGCCCATAAATATTTTTGATTTGGCTTCCTTTTTTTATAACCTCCTCAAAAGTGTTAACACAATGCATTTGCAAGTGGAAAGCAATTTCAGGATTTAAATTTGGTATGAAAATGCTAACAAGTTTTTTCTCTGGTATTGAGTAAGGAAGCAACTAGCTAACCCTCATAATCTTTGTAAGAAACCAAAGAAGTTATAATTGTTTTATTGTTTGGCATTACATAAGTCTAACATGGTAATTTCACTTTCCATATTGAATGAAAATGACACACAAACTTTTCTACCAATTCAGCAAATGTGAAGATAAACCCTTTGGGTATATGGAGGAACCATTCAAGTGCTTGGCCCCCAAGAATCCATGGGAATAGGTGAATGAGATAGTTTTCGATGTAGGCAACTTTGTGACAAGCCATAAAGAAATCTCTAATACGATCGTGTGGATCACCTTTACCCTTTTATTTTTTGAATTTAGGGCAGTCGAAGTGAGGAGGAAGGGTTTTCTTAACATTTCTCTATCAAAAGGATATGGGCATAGTTATTCAAATTGGTACTTTTTACTATGTCCCATGTTATTTTCTTGAAAATTAGTGAGGGCAATCTTCATAGACTGCCATTCTTGATCAAATATTTTTCCACATGTAGGTGAAGTAGGAATATATACATGGTTAGATTTGGATGTTTCATTACCACGGTTATCAATGTATAGCTCATGATACGTATCTTTAGGTTTTATTAACGTGGAGTTTTAGTGTAAAACTCCTAATATATATCCCTGGGTTTTTCCTGACATGGAGTCTTAGTTATTCTTGGGTCTTTATGGACATGGGAAGCCAAACTCACCAATTGATGAATAATATCTTGTAATTATTGTTGAATTGCGACCTCGTCATTTTGGTTTCTTCATGAGTTTCACATGGAGGTGGTTGTTCATGATCTCCATGTTCTTTGTTTTCTACATTTCCATCAAGGTTAATGCAAACAATGGGTATGCGATAACTACCAATATTTTTAGAAGGCACATCTTCTTCATTCCTTGGGCCAGAAGTAGAAGCATGTCCTGGATTTAATATTTCATCCATATATTGAAGGGGTCATTCCTCCTCTTCTTCCCCATGAACCATTTTCATGCGGAGAGTATGGTCAAATTTAGGTGGCATTTTATCCCCTAATTCTATGACATGTAGCAAGAATTCATTTTTTTTGGAATAGAAAGTTATCCATGTGGGTGAGGTCAAATTCAAAGTCATCTCAAGGATATTTACCCTCATTGCCACTATGTTTAACCATGTTTTCTTCTTTAAATAAGGGATTTAATTTGTCATTGATGAAAGGATTTGACCCTAATTTTCTATGCCCCATTCTTGTAAGAATTGGCATAATGGGAAATGTTTCGCTAAGGTTGATAAATGTGTACATGGACTACAATGACCCTAGGAAAAATCAAACAGCATGACAACTGTAAATGTCACAATGAATGTCAAATAAACAAGGCAAAGAATTCTAAAGAATCCAGGTAAATTGAATCATGAAATCAAAGAATCAAAAATATCCCAAGGATATGAAACTATATGATGAGAAGAACCAAGGACAAGTCAAGCAAGTTCTGAACAAGGATCCAATGACAAAAATATATACTCCCTATGTCTCAAATATGGTTTGGTTCAAGATGAAAAAAAAAATTTCAACACTTAAATCAAGTTTGGAATAAACAAGGCTTAAGTATTAAAAATGAGGTTGAAGTGATTTTGATTCAAGGTAATACTCAAATGATTTTAAGTCAAAAAAATTCCAAGTTTTGAAAATGGAGGCTATAAATGCGAGCAACATGACAATGCAAATTTGATATTTTAATCAAGATTTTAAGAAAAGTGAGATGTTAGCATCAAAATGGTAGTCATATGATATGATCAGCATAACAATAACATCTACCAAAACTCAAGGAAATTTTTGGATGAAAAACAAGGTCTAAGTATAACAAGGAGTTGATATTATGCAAGCAGAGTAACAATACAACTTAGAAACTTATATCAAGTTTTTACAAAAATAATATGTAAGTATCAAAAATGTATTGATATTATGTGAGAAGCATAACAACTCAAGGATAAATTAATGATGACACAACCTAACTACAATAAGATAATCTTGACGTGGGTATCAAGAAAAAGGCTTACTAAAACATGAGGATGTATCAGCACACTTTCAACACTTAACATTCCTACCATAACATGGTCATGTAAGTGAATACAAAAGTGGTGGACACGATTATTTTTTGCAGTTACACATATTTTTCTCTCTTTTGACCAAAAATGTCAACAAGAAAACAAAGGAGATAGAACAAGTGGTGATGAAAAATACTTAACCTAACTTTAGCAGAGTTTCGCCTTGTTTAAAAAACAAGGTAGAAACTAAGACAAATTCATGCATTTTAATTTTCGTAATGAATAAAACATAGATCCAACTTTAATGGACTCTCCCCTTGTTCAAATAAATAGGTTTTGACTCTAAAAAAGTTGTTGTTTTGTGAAGTCTCTTTAGAAAATGATGGATATAGTCAAGTTGGCCCCAATTCCAAATGGTTTCCTAAGATATTGTTTTCAACACTCACCAATACTTTCCTCAGATAGGTAGATTTTTCTAGAATAAATCCTAGACAAAGTACCATCATCCCACAATCAAATTAATGAATGGGGCCTGTTATCAAAAATTCCCCCCCAAGGTAATTTTGATAACATGCATCAGATTGTCAGTCCCGAGCAACTAGAATGATTCAAGGCCTGAAATCATGTTTTGGGGGTCCCCTCGGTTTCTCTCTAACCCTCCTGTCCAAGAAGAAAACCCAACATTTTAAAAGTATGTGAAAAAGTTGCAAAGAGCCAGGCTTGAGACCGAAATACAGAGAAAATCGACTAAGGCAGCACTAGGGACAGTTGGGACGTTGGGGCCCGAATCGGCCGAAAAACCGCCAGATGGTCCACGCAGCAAAGGGACATCCGGGCTGTGGGGACGCGCGGGACGCGAAAGGGCGAACTGGCCGAAGGTGAAAAAATTGACTAACTGTTGTGCAGGCAGTTTGGGACATCTGGGCCGTGGGTACGCAAAGGACACGAAAAAGACGAAGCGGCCGAAAGCAAACAGTCAGCCCATTTTGGGCGGTTCAGAGAAATTTATCCCAGAAAGTCTGGGATAGTTGGGACAAAGGTACACGGAGGAAACAAACCACCTGGAACAGCCGAAACAGGGAACTTTCGTCTGGGACACCTGGGACAAAAGTACGTGCGGGACGTGAAAAGCCAAAAGAGCCGAGAGCCAATGGAATCTCGCCACCTGTCTTCACCGCAAAGAGGAGCAAGGAAGCCCAAATCAGGTGGTTCGGAGATTTTTGTCCCAGACGGTTAGGGACATCTGGGCTGTGACGACGCGAAGGACGTGAAAATGCGAAAAGGCCGCAAACAGAGACAAGGAGAGCTCGCGTCCAATGAAATCGTGCCACGTGGTAGGGGAGTTTGGAGCTCGGGGAGAGTTTTGGAAACTTAGCAAAGTTTTGGCCCAAAACTAAAAGGGAAAGGTTTTCCCCGCGCCCCTGTCAACGAACCAAACGATGCCACGTGTCCCAAGTGGCGGTGCGCGGGGGGAAAAATGAATATTTTTCCAAAGTGTAAGAAAAGTCAAAATTTTCAAGGAAAACCCGCAGAAGGGGAAGAAGAGAGAATTACGCGGCCAATCAGCGCCTGACATGTGTCATCCAAGTGGCAGAGCGCGGGAAAAAATTCAAATATCCGTTTGGCCTGTTTTTTGCCCTAAATCTTCAAATCGCCATAACTTTCGATCTAGAGCTCAGATTTTTGCGTTCTTTATATCAATGGAAAGCTGGAGAGATTCTCTATATGATTCCAGGGTCAATATTGAATTTTAGTTCAGTTTAGAGAGATAAAATTGAGAAACGCCTCTGGCATGTAATAATAGACAGAAGTGACGTTTCAACAACCGACTTTAATACAACAGACAGTCCACCGTTTCTGCTAGACAGTCCGCCATTTTGCCAGGATTCGCTACTTCTGCCATAATGAGGTGAGTTAAATGTAACCTAGAAGTGGTTGGGGTAGATCTAGATTTCCTCTCTCTTCCCTCTCTCATTCTTCCTATAAATTGTAAGGAGGGGCTTCTTTCAAAAGGTCGAACATTCATATTTTGCTCCTCCCTTCTTCTCTTTATCATGTGAATTTGTGGAGTTCGAACCTCCCATTTGAAACTGTAATGTAGCTCTGCCTCTTGGCATTTTGTAGTGTATTGTATCAATATTTGGAGCAAGTAATGCATGTATGTGGGTGATTCTCAACCCTCTCTGTGTTCATTTGCATCCTCCTGGTCTTTCACTGTAAATTTTGTTATCTGTGCATGATCTTGCATCACATTTGAATGGTCTGTGTTTATTGGCAAGATAGGTGTTCTTCATTCCTTGGTGCATCACCTCTGTTAGCTTAGGTTTATTTTTTATGCATCTTCTTACCCTATCTCCTTGGCAAGATTAGATTAGGTTTTGAGTAAAACCTCTGCATTTTTCGTATGCATCTGAATAGAGGAATAGGAACTAGCCTTCTCTGGAGATTCCTTTCTCATTTTGCAAGTTCCACACTTTGAGAAAGGATTCAATGTTATGCAATCACACTGGATGCTAGTATGATCAACCTAGAAATCTGATCAACATCCAAGGGTGTTGTGATTTTGCATCAACATGGCCTCATATAGGTAACTTGAAGCATTCTGCACAAGTTTTTTTTCTAGTCAAGTAGGTAGTGGGGCCATTCCCGCTTCGTCCACCAACCTTCTCTTGAGATTCCTTTCTCATTTTGCAAGTCCCACACTTGGAGAAAGGATTCAATGTTATGCAATCACACTGGATGCTAGTATGATCAACCTAGAAATCTGATCAACATCCAAGGGTGCTGTGATTTTGCATCAACAGTTTTGGCATGCCCGGTGGGACACTAGAGGTCTCATTTTTATTGCAGCAAAGTTGATGTTCATTTGCTACAATTTTCTTGCTCAAAAAAAGCTATTATTTACATATCTGGCGACTCCAAGGGGAAGAATCAACCAGTTTCATCAGTGCAGGCCTGAAAACTCATGAGAAGAGTCACCACAAGGTCAAGAGTTGGAGAAGAAGAAGTGTTGTTTGAATACCTGCAATTATCTCCAAGAAGAAAGCAAAGAGGAAGAAAGATTCAAAGGTCTCCATCTCCACCAAATAGAACTCTCTCAACTCCTCCACCTGGTAGGCCTTTCATTCAGTCAACAAGGGTTTTAAGACCAATTAGAATGGCACAAAACAACCCCTATGTCAACTTCACAGGCAGCAGCCCACTTGCCCTCAACGCACAACATCCAATTCCTATTGCAGCCTTGAAGAACATTCCATACTTCACTGGAGAAAATCAAACTACTCCAGGTGATCAAGTTAAAGATATTGCTAACCTTTATGCAATCCATGAAATCAATGAGATGCAAGTGGCTGTCAAGTTGTTGGCATCTTCATTAAAGGGGAAAGCATTGCAATGGTTTAGAAGCCTTGGAGCTGGTTCTATCACAAATTGGAATCAGCTATGTATAGCACTTCATGAGCAATTTGGAGAAAAGGGAGACAAATTGTCTCTTTTGGAGCAGCTGACAACCATCAAGAGAGCTCCCAATGAGCAGCTGACCGATTTCAACTTCAAATTTCAAAAGACTTGGGAGAGAATTCCAGTGGCAGTCAGGCCAACAGCAGAAGGTGCTTTTCTCTACTATCTCAATGCTCTAAATTCTAATATTTCTATGTTGATTCAGTCCATGGGAGGTGTAACTATCCCTATGGCTTATAGCATTGCATTAGGGCTGAAAATTGCTTGATCCAAGCTGGCAAACTTGCCCCTAGACCTCCCATGCCACTGTTTCCAAGTTTAGAGAGTCCAAACACCAATCAAGCACCTAATTTGGCTCCTTCTCCCACTCCTAGAAATCAGAGTTCAAATGAAACTTCCACTTCATCTCCAAGTGCCCCAAATGAGCTTCAAGAAGTCATGAAGCAATTGCAAAACCTAGGCAATGAACTGGTTACTCTTAAAAGGCAGCAGGCCCAAGGTTTTAGACCTTCTTATCAACCCCAAGCTCAGCCTAACAGGCAGCCATACCAACCACAAAGGCTTCCTAATCCAGCTGCAAATATAAATCAAACAAGACCTCCTGCCAATAGACCATTTCAGCCCTATAATCTAAATGCCATATCTGCCTCTAAGGCATTGGTGCCAACATAAAATAGCATTGCCCAGGAGTATGATTGGTGTTTTCCATGCAATGAGCCTCATAACCAATCCATGTGCTTCAATGGCGCTTTGAATCAAGCATTAATGGTGATAACTACTGGTGTGGAGGGTAAGGGCAGTCAAGGAAACAGCCAACAACAAGAAAAATTCCAACAGCAATCAGCCCCAAATGACACCACATTGGAAAATTGGCAAGCAGAGGATTTTTGTGGCATGAACCAGGCAGTTTCTCAAGGTGTTGTAGCCAACACAAGGTCAAAAAGGAGGAATTTGGGTGAAGAACAGCCATTATCCCCAACCAATCCACCACCTTCCATGGCTCCACAAATGGTTGGCAAGCAAAATCTAATTTCAAATGCATAAGGGCAGCCGAGAACAGCTCTTAGACCAACTCAAATACCAGTTATTGTTTCCCACGTGCAAGGAGTGAATGTACAAGCAAAGGGACAACAAAGAGATCCTTCATCACCATTCAGTATCATTGATCAGATGAAGAAGACAAACATCAATATATCAATGTGGGAATCCCTATCTATCCCAGGCCAAAGAGATCTGCTGCAAGCTGCTATGAAGGACTGGCCAACTTCGAATTAGCAAGTTTAGATGCAAGAAAAAGTGCTTACAAATGTTGCCCAGCCTGAGGGAAATCATGGAGGACAACAAGGTAAAATGTTGAAACCCCCTCCTTTCTATGTTTCATTGATCATTGGAAATCAGCTAGTGCACAATTGCATGATAGACTCGGGGCAAGTAGCTCAGTAATTCCTAAACAAATAGCTGATCAGCTAGGGCTCCAGTATGAAACAATATCCAAAGGGGTAGTGCAGCTAGATGGGACAGCAGTAGCAACAGTTGGAGTGATTAAAAACTTGAGTCTTACCTTGCATGCATGTCCAAACGTTGTTGTTTTACAAGATGTATCAGTCATAGACCTTCCACCACTCTTTGCCCTATGTTTGTCAAGAGACTTCACAGCCAAAATTGGAGGCTATCTTTCTATTGATTGGTCACACATGTTGTTTAGAACAAGGTATGGAACCAAAGCTACAATTAGGTCAGAACCTATTACAAACTTCCATATTGAGCCTTACACTCTAAGTCAGATTAATGCCAATTGCTCAGCATTTGATCAAGAAGATCACCCATGCACTGATGAAGCTAACACTAAGGTTGGAAGCATCCCGGATCTAACTCTTGATGAATGGGCAAGCAAGGTGCATGCTTTTGATCCTTATCAAGAAATAGAAGAATCTGAGGTGGGAGTCTATTGTATACACGAAGAAAATCAACCTATTCCTAGCATCACCGAGCCAAACCACAAGGATGACAATGAGGTATGCCAGCTGTTTTTTGATGAATCAAGGAGTAGACAAGGTGCAGGAGGTGGAGTCATGCTTGTTTCACCTTAAGGAGTAAAGTACTATTCAGCTTTTAGATTTTAGTTTACATGCTCCAATAACACTTCTGAATATGAAGCCTTGGTGCAAGGGATGCATTGGGCAATCAAGAAGAAAATAAATAACTTGCAAGTCTTTGGGGACAGTGAATTGATTGTAAATTAGGTCAAGGGACAACAAGCTGCAAAGAATGATCTACTCAAGTGCTACAAGAACAGGGTGTGGGACCTCATGGAAGATTTTGAAGGTTTTGGCATCAAATCCATTCCTAGGAAAGAGAATCAAGCTGCTGACAGGCTTGCAGCAGTTGGGGCAGCCTTTGACATTGTGGAAAGTATTCAACAAGACAAGGTATAGCCAAACATCCACGTGATTGTGAGGCCTTCAGTGCCGGATAACAATGTCAGTTGGCAAGTGTTTGAAAATGACCAGCAAATCATCCATTTCTTGCAAGAAGAAGCTGAGTTCTCAGTCAAGAATCAAGAAAAATTGGAACATCAGTATGGTGACCAAGTGGTATAGTTGAGAACTAACAAGCTGCCCAAGGGACTTATCACTTTGGAGTCCATTTTTAACCCCAATGATCAGTTTAGAAAGGAGAAAGCAAACATTCAAGTCAAGAGAGAGGATTTAGTATCCATCTTGGTAGAAGAGAACAAACCATTGCAAATTGGAAGGATGACAACTTAACAAGAAAGGTATGAGTTCATACAGCTATGTCAAGAGCTCCCTGACATGTTTACTTGGAGCTATGAAGACTTGAAAGGTTTCAATCCCAACTTAGCTCAGCATACCATTGAATTGGATCCAAATACTAAACCTATCAGGCATAAACAAAGACCAGTCAACCCACACATGGAGCCTCTCATGAGAAAAGAGTTGGACAAGCTAATTGAGTCAAGGATCATATTTCTAATCAAGCATTCTAGTTGGGTTGCCAACTTAGTTCCAGTCAGAAAGAAGAGTGGGGAGATTAGATTGTGTGTTGACTTCAGAGACTTGAATAGAGCCTCTCTCAAGGACCATTACCCACTCCCTTCCATGGAGTAAATCTTGCAAGTTGTGGCTGGCTCCGAGAGGTTTTCACTACTTGATGGCTACTCAGGTTACAATCAGATTATGGTAAAGGAGGAAGACCAGTTCAAGACAACTTTCACAACCAAATGGGGCACATATGCCTACAAGAAGATGCCATTTGGCCTATCGAATGTTGGAGCCACTTTCCAAAGGGTAATGGATATGGCATTCAAAGGGTTGATCAATAAAATAGTTCTGATATATCTTGATGACATCACTGTATTCTCCAAAAATGTAGTGGATCACCTCTTTCATCTGAGGCAGGTATTTTAGAGGTGTAGAATATTTGGGGTATCATTGAATCCCAAAAAATGCATATTCCTGGCTCATGAGGGGAAACTTCTAGGCCATATTGTTTCAAAGGAGGGATTGACGATTGATCCAAAAAAAATTGAAGCAATTCGAGCGTTGTCATTGCCAAGTCACAAGAAGGCTCTTCAAAGCTTCTTGGGAAGGATCAATTTTGTCCGCAGGTTTGTTCCAAACTTTGCAGCTCTCGTAAAGCCAATAACGCTGATGTTAAAAAAGAGCATGGCATTTAAGTGGACATCTGAAGGCAAGGCAAGTTTTGAGGCAATAAAAGAGGCTATATCTCAAGCTCCCACTCTCATCAATCCAGACTTCTCCAAGGGTTTCATGTTATACACCTTTGGTGGTGGAGACACAATTTCTGTAATCCTGGCACAACAAAACAAAGAAGGATTAGAACAACCAGTTGCTTTTTTCAGTCAAGGCTTGGAAGAATACAAAACTAGGCACTCTTTCATTGAAAATCATGTACTTGCAGTGATCAGGAGTTTAAAGAAATTCAAGCACCTAGTCTCAAACAACAAGATCCAATTATTGGTCTCTCATGCGGGAGTCAAGGACTTCCTTCTAAACAAGGATCTGAATGAGAAACGTGCAGGATGGATAACCCGTGTCATGGAATATGACATTGAGATTAAGGTCACCAAACTAGTACGTGGGAAGGGACTATGTGAACAACTAGCCTTGAGTCAGCAAGTTGAAGCAGGTAATGGAAAAGAGGTTGTCTTGGTACTACAGGATGGTCAAGAACAGGAAAATGATGATGTTCCCACTCCCTATTGGACTCAGAATATGATACACTTCCTACAGATAGGCCTATGCCCTCCAGAAATCAGCAAAGCAAAGAGGAGGTACTTTAGATTACAAGCCATTCCATATGTGCTTGTTGATGGTGTTTTGTTTAAGAAAGACATCAATGGAGTTCTACTGAGGTGCATTGGGATAGGTCAAATTGAGAGGGTGTTACGAGATTTTCATGATGGAGATTCCGGAGGACATTTCTCCCCACAAGTAACAACTCTCAAGATAATGAAGGCAGGGTATTATTGGCCCACAGTGTTTAGCGACTGTTATACATGGATAAGAAAGTGCAAGAAATGTGCACTCTTCACGGGAAAGGAAAGACTAGCAGCGCTTCCATTGCACCCAATTTTGGTTGACCAACCATTTATGCAATGGGGATTGGACTTCGTCAGGGTCATCAACCCAAACTCAAGCCAAGGCCACAAGTGGATTCTCACGGCGACGGACTATTTCACCAAGTGGACCGAAGCAGAGCAGTAGCGCTCAAAGAGGCAAGTGAGTCTAACATACTAGACTTTTATGAAGAAATAGTGACCAGGTTCAGTGTGCCGGCCACTATCATATCAGATAATGCATTAGCATTCATAGGTTCTAAGATTACAGAATGGGCTGTCAAGAATGGAATCTATTTGAGCACCTCTTCAAATTATTACCCACGGGGTAATGGACAGGCAGAGTCCACGAACAAAAAGTTGCTAAGGATCATCAGAAGAACTTTGGATGAAAACCAAAGGACATGGCATACCAAGCTAAAATCAGCATTATGGGCTGACAGGATAACACCAAAGAGGTCTACAAGTAGTTCTCCCTACAAATTGGTCTATGGGAAAGAGGCAGTATTGCCTATATCATTAGAATTTCCAGCATTGAAGCTCATGAAGCAGTTGGAGTTGGTCTGAGCTCAAACCAATGGAGGCCAGGTACGCAGAGTTGATGGAATTGGAAGAAATAAGAGAACATGCAGGTCTAATGATTGAAAAGGATCAGACCTTAGTAAAAAGATGGTTTGACAAGAAGGCAGGAGCAAGGACCTTCCAGGAGGGGGGACCTAGTTCTGAAATGGGATGCAGATCAGGTGAAACCTGGAAGGCATTCCAAGTTTGATGCCATTTGGAGTGGCCCCTACATGGTCACGAGATGTAAAAGTGGTAATGCCTTCCAATTGTCTACATTGGATGGAGAAGAACTCCAAATTCCAGTTAACGGAATCTATCTTAAACATTGCTACTAAAAAGGAAAAGGTTTACCCTTGTAAATATTAGCCTAGATTTCAGTTCCTCTAAGTGCATATGCACATTGTCTTGTTGTAGTTAGGTTTCTTTTTCCCTAAGTGCTTTGGCACAGGTTTTGTCACTCTCAGGTTGAATTTCTACAGTTCAGAGTGCTCTCGAAGAATGAGGTTGCTGGTATCAGGATCGGGATCAGAGATCAAGTTGACTTCAGGTTATTACTCCATGCCCAATGGATTGTTAAAAGGCCACTGACCTTCTACCTAGCAGGCAGGTGACCCCACTGAGTCGCCAAACTATTATCCAAAATTCCCCCCCAAGGTAATTTTAATAACATGCATCAGATTGTCAGTCCCGAGCAAGTAGAACGATTCAAGGCTTGAAATCATGTTTTGGGGGTCCCCTTGGTTTCTCTCTAACCCTCCTGTCCAAGAAGAAAACCCAACGTTTTAAAAGTATGTGAAAAAGTTGCAAAGAGCCAAGCTTAAGGCTGAAATACAGAGAAAATCGACTAAGGCAGCACTAGGGACAGTTGGGACGTCGGGGCCTGAATCGGCCGAAAAACTACCAGACGGTCCACGCAGCAAAGGGACATCCGGGCCGTGGGGACGCGCAGGACGCGAAAGGGCGAACCAGTCGAAGGTGAAAAAATTGACTAACTGTTGTGCAGGTAGTTTGGGACATCTGGGCCGTGGGTACGTGAAGGACGTGAAAAGGTGAAGTGGTCGAGAGCAAACAGTCAGCCCATTTCGGGCGGTTCGGAGAAATTTGTCCCAAACAGTCTGTGACAGTGGGGCCAAAGGTACGCGGAGGACGAGAACCGCTCGGACGGCAGAAACAGGGGGAACTTTTAGTTGGACACCCGGACAAAATTCGCGTAGGACGCGAAAGCGAAAGAGCGAGAGGCAATGAAATCTTGCCCGGTCTTCCCGCAACGAGGAGCAAGGAAGCCCGAATCTGGCGATTTAGAGATTTTTGTCCCAAACGGTTAGGGACATTTGGGCTGTGAGGACGCGAAGGACGCGAAAAGGTGAAAGGGCCGCAAACAGAGACAAGGAGAGCCCGTGTCCAATGAATAGTTGCAACGTGGGAAGGGAGTCGGAGCTCAGGGGAGCGTTTTGGAAACTCGCAAAGTTTTGTGCCACAATAAAAGGGAAAGTTTTCCCTGCGCCCCTGTCAACGAACCAAATGATGCCACGTGTCCCAAGTGGCGGTGCACGGGGGGAAAAATGAATATTTTTCCAAAGTGAAAGAAAAGTCAAAATTTTCAAGGAAAACCTGCGGAAGGGGAAGAAGAGAGAATTGTGCGGCCAATCAACGCCTGACACATGTCATCCAAGTGGCAGAGCGCGGGAAAAAATTCAAATATCCGTTTGGCCTGTTTTTTGCCCTAAATATTCATATTGCCATAACTTTTGATCCAGAGCTCGGATTTTCACGTTCTTTATATCAATGGAAAGCTGGAGAGATTCTCTACATAATTCCGGGGTCAATCTTAAATTTTAGTTCAGTTTAGAGAGAGAAAATTGAGAAACACCTCTGGCACGTAATAATATACAGAAGTGACATTTCAACAACTAGCTTTAATACAACAGACAGTTCGCCGTTTCTGCTAGACAGTCCACCATTTTGCCAGGATTCGCCGCTTCTGCCATAATGAGGTGAGTTAAATGCAACCTAGAAGTGGTTGGGGTAGATCTGGATTTCCTCTCTCTTCCCTCTCTCATTCTTCCTATAAATTGTAAGGAGGCGCTTCTTTCAAAAGGTCGAACATTCCTATTTTGCTCCTCCCTTTTTCTCTTTATCAGGCGAATTTGTGGAGTTCGAACCTCCCATTTGAAACTGTAATGTAACTCTACCTCTTGGCATTTTGTAGTGTATTGTATCAATATTTGGAGAAAGTAATGCATGTATGTGGATGATTCTCAACCCTCTCTGTGTTCATTTGCATCCTCCTGGTCTTTCACTACAAATTTTGTTATCTGTGCATGATCTGCATCACATTTGAATGGTCTGTGTGTTATTGGAAAGATAGGTGTTCTTCATTCCTCGGTGCATCACCTCTGTTAGGTTAGGTTTTTTTTTATCCATCTTCTTACCCTATCTCCTTGGCAAGATTAGATTAGGTTTTGAGTAAAACCTCTACATTTTTCGTATGCATCTGAATAGAGGAATAGGAACTAGCCTTCTCTGGAGATTCCTTTCTCATTTTGCAAGTCCCACACTTCGAGAAAGGATTCAATGTTATGCAATCACACTGGATGCTAGTATGATCAACCTAGAAATCTGATCAACATCTAGGGGTGCTGTGATTTTGCATCAACATGGCCTCATATAGGTAACTTGAAGCATTCTGCACAAGTTTTTTTTCTAGTCAAGTAGGTAGTGGGGCCATTCCCGTTTCGTCCACCAGTTCCCTCAAGGTGTGAACTACTTGGTGTTCCTGTGGTAATCCTCATAATGATTTTTTTTTGGCTTATTCCAAGATACTTCCCACAGTTCAAAGTGGATGGGTTTTAACCCTTATCTGAACCTGCAAATACAGTGTTTTGAAAAAATGGTGTTTTTTAATCTTGAATTAGAAATGTGGTTTAGTACACCATTGAACAACCTACAACACACTTATAATTAATATTTGTTTATATCCCGATTCTTTGACAAGAAAATTAGGTCCTCCACTTAAGAGTTGGTAGTTTTCTAAGAAATCCACAATATTATGAAAGAGGATTAAAATTTTCTTTTGATTCTCAAGATTTCCCAAAGACACAAGAGAAGAGCATACACAACAATTAATTCAACTAGATGTAAAAGGAAAACTTTAATTTAAAGTACCATTAAAATGATTCGTAAAAAGTTCATTCCCTTAAGAAAAATGAATAATAAAATTTCTAAGTTAATCAAAATGTTAGAAAAAGAAGACTAAAGATGCTTTTGATTCTCAAGATCACCAAAAGGTGCAAGAGAAGAGCATACACAAAATTTATCATAACTCAAGTAAATCATGGAAATACATCATTCATAAAAGCATTATACATGTTATAATATTGATTCAAATCAAAACCTACAAAATAGAAGTCAGAAAAACATGCAAAATAACAACAAACACCAAAAATTAGATTATGGAATTTATTCAAATCTGAGCCAAAATTTGACACAAAACACTAGCACAATATTTACCGGCAACGTCTGGCATATCAACAATGTGAACGGCTTATAAATGATAACACATGGGGTATCAATGGTAGTGCAAGCCCAAGAACTCAGACTCATGGCTATCAATAGAGGCATAATGATCACCCGTCTATGTAAGGGTTGTCAATAGTAGTGCAAGGTGCAAGGTTACGTTCTTTGTGCAGAGACAGAGAAGAAAAATAGTCAATGCTAAAGCTGTGTGTTTTTACTATAGATGCATGGGTTTTTCCACCCTAGACCATGAGCTACATAGAGGTGCGAATTTCAGAGAATGGTAACACATGCTCTCAACGTAGTTGCCGCCTCGTTTCCCGTAATGCATGAGATTATAATGGGTAGCAAAAAGATAGAAATTTAATATAGGTTATAAAATCTAATGCACGGCACCTGTGACAAAAATTTAAAAAAATGGGATTTTGACAAAAAATAATGTCAAAAAAGCTCAAATTTGTTGATTAAACTTCAAATTTGGCAGCACACACACCTCCCTTATACCTTGAAAAAACTCAAACACATTGCAAATTAACACAATAAGTTACAAAAATTAGATTTATAAGAAGAGTTAAAAGAGGGTTAGTAAAGCAAAAAATGAAACTTAAACTACAAAAACTTAAAATAAGTACATGTGATTAATGGAGTAAGTCCACCGGCGTGGCCAAATGTATGCATATTAACGCAGCTAGGCTAACTAAAGAAAAATAACACAAGTAGTTCCAATAATAAATCTAAATCTAAATATAAAACATCATGATAACGCTTAAAGAATAACTAATTAATTGTACCCAAGTGAATAAAATATTAAATGCTAAGTCATCCTTTGCAATTGGAGCATTGATTTGTTAATGTAGGATTGTTATCTGACATGAAACTATATAGAGTCATAACACAATCCATGTATTTTATTTCAAGTGAGGAAGAATCTCACCAAAAATGGCTTAATGGCCATGTTTGGATCTCCTTTCACTCCTCACATATGAGAAGATGATGCACAAGAATGAGGAACTATTAAAAAAATGGAGAATGCCCTTATCATATGCCTATATTAATCACTATCAAAATTGTGGTGTAAGGTGTCAAGGAAGGAGGTAGGTTCTTTATATAGCTTTCCAATTTGGAGAAGAAACTTAGTGAATGTGGGATATATTAAAGATAAAGTAGTAGAATTAGAAGGGAATGCATGATAAGAAAGAATTAAGTAGAATTAGTAACTCCTGGGAGTTGGAGATATTTAATTAATCAATTCGGATTAATATTAAAAATAAGAACATTTAGAAAGGTATTTAGAGTGATTCAGGGGAAAATAGGTGGATTTAGATGATTTAAAGATGGGGATTAATGATAAGAAGGTTGTTATATTAAAATACAAGGTTATAAAGTTTGATACCTAATCTAGTTAATTAATTGATTTAGATTATATGGGATTAACCGACAACCACGTTTGTTACTTGGCTACCGGAATGGGGTAAAGATGAGTTAATTAACCAAGTTTAGTTTAATTGATCAAAGGGAGGGAAATGTTAGATATTTAGGGAAAAATCACTACTAATTAATAGAATTGGCAGGAAGGAAAAGGAGACGAAAGAGGGGTATAATTAGTACAACTGTTAGTATATAATTGTGTAGACGTATTTTAGGCTGTCGACACAGGCTCTTGTAGTGTTCTCCTGCATTAGACAAAGAAATGGAATTTCGTTATAAGCAGAGGTTCCCCACTTGGTGTAAAGGTCATCTGAATTAGTCTTCATCTTTTACCATTATATAATTATAGCCCTAGAGCCATGCAAACAAAAGGAAAGGTCTAAGGTTGGCTACATCCTGTAAATTGCTCATTAGAAGGCAGCGGGAAATGATCTTCAAGATGCTTTGTTCAAGTCCCTGAAATCAAAAATATTGTATGATTTCCCATTTTATTTTTCCACATTGGGGAATAGTTGGTAACTAATGATGAATTTTTGATGGGAAAAAATTATATGTCTCAATCATTCTTGTTCAATTATCTATTGAGGCTTTATCCCTTGGATGGACAAGCCTCCATTTCTTCCTAAATGGCTTGGTTTTGGATCTAGTTCAATGTTTGTTGAAACTAGATAAAAAAAATAAAAAACCTATAAGGTATTCATAGGATCCAGTAAATACATCCGAAAATTATTGGAAAACCAATTTCTACGGAAAAGCAATGCTTCTCTTACGAGAGAGGACATACCTTTCCAATTTAAAGCAACTTATCTTCGCCAAATGAATAGGTTCACAGTCCTTGCCTTTGAATATCATGTTTATTCTCTTTTGGAGTTGATCATCAAAATTAAAAATGGATTCCAAAGTCACTAAGCCTGGGGACTATTTAATAATGAGTTGGTAAATTTTGTCTCCATATTATTGCTCCAATTTGTCTGATTCCTTGATGAAAATTCCGCCTCTTATCGAAATAGTTGATGATATTGGAATTTTAAACACTTTTCCCTTGTTCCAATTATCTAAAGACAATAGGGTCTCTATGTACTACTCGTATACACCAAATCACCACACTTGGGTCTATTTCTAGGTCATAAAACGCATGCTAGCATTTAATGAATTCCTTAGCAAGAAAAATATGGTTAAAAACATCTTGGCTTCGTTCTTTATCTTTACTTCTATACCCTATAACTCAGTACGAAACTTTATTTTTATCTTTCGTGGATGGATTCAAAAACCCCAGTTCCTAGTCAAGACAGCAGTTCCCAAGCACTCAGTCCCTCCTGGGTTGTCCCTTAACCACTTTTATACCTTACTCTCCTTTTGTGTCTCTTTTATCTTTGGCATATTTTCACTTATGGGTCCACCTTCCAGTTGTCAATTATGAAATTCAAAAAAGTGAATCACATAAAATACATCGTTATGTTTCAAAAAATGAAGGCCAAGCACTAAGCATTATTATCATCACTTAAGTTGCATTCCAAAGACACTAAAGCAATCAAAAGGAATCCCTCTAGCATAATCCCAGGGAGGAAAATGGCTGCATACTTTGCATAAATACCTAGGCAGGGAAAGTCTAGTATCCTTCCATTCACACATATTATGACATCGCAAAGTCGAGCTACACCCGTATTCAGTGTAGACATGCACAGGGGCATCCGAGATCATTGTTACACACAAGAAATTACAGGGAGTCTGAGACAAGTTCATCTCAGTGTGATTACGAGGGTAAATTAAACTCCCCTTCGTTATTTCCTTTTTAGATTGGTTAGTTTAGGTAGGTGCAAGTGAACTTATAATTGCAAGTTACAAAAAGTCCTTCATTAATCAATGAATGGAATATTAGGTGACCAATAAAAATAAACAAGTGAAGACCTCGCAACATAGAAGAAAGCACGATCCCAAGCTCTACATGTCAAGACACCCAGGACCAGTCACCAACACCTAAGCACCTCTACCCTACACTATGCCCCTATATACGGCTCATGTTCATTTGAAATCCAAAAATGATAGTGCGATTATGAAAAATTTTATTGTCTTAGCAGTTTTTCACCGCCCATATCCCTCCCAGCACTCAGAAGATTAGCTAAGTCATCTTATATCCATCCTACTTAGGGTTTTCATATTATAAATGTTTATTTTCTTATGTTCATACTATATATTAGAAATTGTACATAATTTATAAATAGCGGGATATCTAGAATCAAAATTAATTTACATTAAATTAAACTTTGGGAACCCCACTCGACTTGGTCATTCAAGGATCCCTATGATATCGATTCTCTTTCTGTTACTAAGGTTTTTCTCAAGTCTCCCTTGTATAAAATTACTTCAAATGTTACCCACCTTGAAAAGAGGTATTCAAAAATCTATATACCTATGTACCTACCACATGAAGACACCTTTATAAGTAAGTGCCATTTTTAAGTGTGTCTATCTAGGACCCAATGAGTCCGAATTTTTATCCACTCAACCCATATAGCGTCAATTAACTTTTTACACCATGATGTTTTAAGACAAAATTCAAGCTATGGCAACCACGAACATCTCTTCAAGCTGAAAATCCAACATATTAAGGACCATGCTAGTCTTCATCTACACCCTATCCCAATCATATGTCTTCTACATGTTCTCATATTGTGACCTCAAGTCTTACTGGTCCCAGCAACCTTTAAGTGTGCATCTAAATGTTAAGCAAAAATTATACTCTTCCTGAGATCTCAATCACCAATTGATCAAACTACTAACTAATCATGCTACCATCCTTTAATCCTATTACAAACCAAGGTCCCCATTGTACAATCTATCATAGAAGTAAATGACATGTGACAAATGAGTTCATATTCCTTTTAAGGCAGAATTAAGCACCTTTAGCATCAAGGTTTTATTCATTTCTAACACAAACATATGCTTCCTGCTCATCTTCAATTGTAAATCCCAATGAGATCCTATATTTTCCTTCCCATGTTCCCCATGAGTATCAATCCCTAATCAATAATGTTCCTTTTTGGTCATTCAAATGGTTATTTTATCCCAAAATATTTCAAACCTAAGAAACCTCCTCTCAATGTTTTGCCTCTATCTATCCTCCTACAAAGAAGAAACCACCATTAAAAAATTCATCATCCATCCTCTCCTCCTATAAGTCCACTCTGGACATTACCAATTCTAAATTATTCAACCCCCAACCAAGATAGACAACCAAACTTCTCGATGACCTCATTAGAACTCCCCTTTCAACCCAAAAATCACAACCCTCCATTCTACTCTTACTAGACATAAAATTGTGAATGACTCTCTCTAGTATCATGGACATAGCTAACACTCTCCAACATGAACATCGTATCTCTCCCGTACACATAACTCTCCATCATCGCCAACTTGGGGGAAATGAACTTTACCACTTTCTAGCACTCTCAGTGGGCTCTAGCACCTACTACAGACTTCCACCACTTTGTGATTCACGACTAATTTCCTATGTACCTAATACCCTTGATCCACACCATGTTATTACCATATGTCACACTCTAGTTCCCGTTATACGAGATTGTTAAGGGTCTCATTATTGAAATGAAACCTCATATCCATACACATTTCACACTTAGTGATTCATGATACATCTTTCTAGAATTATTTATCCACACACGCGTACCTGCTGACACACTCTGTTATGGTTCATTCATGATTTTTGAGGGTTCTATAAAGAACCTCGGTCTCATACACATCGTGGGGGGAATAACGCTCCTATCATCTTCACATTTTTCAATCTACCATCCACTCATACATTGCATTGCATTTATCTTGGTCAACATTATTATTGTTATCTTATTCTATTTACATGACACACTTTTTTTTCCATGTTAGACGGGATTCTAGATGTTATTATCTTTTGATATATAGACACACCACTCGTCACTTGGTATTTTACAGTGAAATGCCAGATGTATTATTACCTGTTTTGACAGGTTGCAATGCATGCTTGGCAATGTAACCTTTACCAGTCCTACTGAGATCTTAGGGGCAGCTAATGACAATACTACCACATTCTACACCCTATATGTTACTTTTTTTCATCATTGATGACTCTTCTAATATCAACTTACTTTTCCTTGTTATATACTGCTTGAAATAAATTTATTTGTATACCATGTTTAACGAGTGTTTCATGTGTACATTTAATTTACAGGACTATAGACAAAATGGTTATCTGAAACATTTTGCTTGATTGTGTTGCCATGTATGTTATTCTTTGTAGGCTATGGCAATGTATTGTATGTTCAATGTATGCTTTTAGTTGATTCATCCCTGTTTCTTGTGACATTGTGAGCGCGTCCCATGTTTGAAAACTTTATTTTTGGATCTATCTGTTTTCACCCACTTCTGGTACATTATTTTCTATTGCATGCTTTTCGTGAAATAAAAAACATATTTCTAGCCAGAATTTGTTGCATGTGTCTTAGTTTCTACCTTACACATCACCTACCCCATGCAAGTATCCAGTTTTGTAAGAACAACAGCCAGGTCATCTCCTTGGGCCGGCATCCTCCTACCATCATGCTGCCACCCCAAACGAATGGGGGGCATACATTAGGTGAAACAATCACCCTACAAACATCCATTAGGTATAGTTTCAGGCCCCACATTATAGGAACAACACAAGAACACAGTCCAAACTGACAAAAATTTGAAAATTAGGTCCCCCAAAAACCCGACAAACACCAAGCTTATACACTAGCACCTGTGCACCCTGGTCCTTGAGCTGTTAATGTCATGGGGGAAGATGTAGTTCATTTTCTCAGTACAACACAGTTATTACAGTACGTCTTCAGTACAGTTCTATAGTTAAGGAACTAGTCTTTAGACACATAATTCATTCTATCCTTTCAATCAATCACACTCAGAAAAAACCGGACAAACAGAACAAATCACAACGCACATCAAAATGGTGCTTATTGGGAAGAGTCAGGGAAGGAGAGTAAAACTAAACCTCTCTCCCCAATACTATGATCTTTGACGTGATATTGCCTAAAAAACTTGCCCTTGGCATGAGATCCCCATCAAAATCACACTCAAGGTGAGATTTCTTGAAAAAACTCTCCTTTGGGCGAGATCTCTAAAAACTCACCTTCAACATCAATATCCGCAACTTCAGACAAACATGACACTTTCTATCTCTTAATCTTCACATATTCGGTGGGCACTTCCTTTTACACACTTTACATGCTTATATAAATTTTCTCTGATTTGATCATATACAAAAAAACTTCACTAATATTTTCTCTTCTTTTACATGACTTGCGTTACAAGAAGCAACAGCCAAGATATAGTAGCACACTACAAATGCACACACTCACCCCTAGGGTCTCAACATGACCTTTTCTAGTCCCCATGCTCACTTTACAATCACCTCACACTTCACTTTTTCCCACTTGGCAATTTATTAGCCACACTCTCTACAAGATCATAAGGACGCATCTCTTAATCTACTTTATATTATAGATTATTCAGCCCACAACATCAATTAGAGGGAAAAAATATAGATACAAAAATCACAAATTGGGTACATTTTTATTAGGTCCTAAAAGCATGCAGGAAATTTACATGATTTACTAAGCAAGAAAAGTAGTGGTTGACAACATATTGCCTCTTTTCTTGTCTCTATTTTTGCTCTTTGGTATTCCAAATCCTAATCCAAGTCAGATGTAGTTGTTTATCTTCCATGCTTCAACCACCAAGTGCCCAATCTAGGACAGCAACACCTAGGCACTCCTATTCCTCTTGGGTCGCCCCTGCACCTTTTCTTACCTTACTTGATCTTTTGGGCCTCTTTTATCTTTGGGGCCATCTTTTCACTTATAGGATGGTCTTACAGTTGTCAATTACAAAATTCAAACAAAGTAATCATATAAATAAATAGTTAGTTTTCAGAATGAGGGACCCAATCCTCAACATACCTATCATCTCCTAAGATTGTATTCTAAAGGGACTAAAGGTATCAAAAAGGCATCCATCTAGTATCCCATAAAGGGAAAGGGAATGCGAGTATTGGTAGACAAGACATATGAAGGGGAATTGTGTCTTTCCATCTAATACTATACATTTATACATCTAGCAATAGCCCCTATCCAGTCACTTGCATAGGGCATCCCTAGGGCGCCATAATACCCACCACACAAGACACTACATGAATTTTGGAGTTGTAGTATAGTGCTTGGTTTTCATTCACTCTTGAGGGGACTGTCCGAGGGGTCTATCTGAATCACATGATTATGCGAAAACATAAAATAATATCCTAATCTATGCAAGTTTGCAGTAAATAAATACTTGACATACTAAACAAAAAAAATACCCAAGCCAAAATAAGAATGAAAAATAGCACCCTAATGTGTAAAGAGGGTTAGTTTAGGAGAGCGCCTTACACTAATTGTAGAGTTGTTAGCTTGTGTCACCAACTTGGAGCCCGGTTGAAAAGAGGATGGAGGAGGAGGACTGTCACACAAAAGCCTAGAAAAATGTAGCTTAATAAATTTACTAGACGGGGACCTAAAAAAGGATAGGGGCATTATCGTTTGCCTTAGTCCAGTTTATGGGTGCCCTTAGTCTACGTAGATGTTAGAAAAACCCCTCTGAGGTGTCGTAAAGAGGTTTCACATATTACCTTTTTGCACATTGTATGTCGTTGTGAGATACCGAGGGGTTACTGTAACCTTTTGCAATTGAAGAAAAGCACCTAAAAAAACCCTGAAAAATAGACATCAAATCCTCACAACAGAAAAAGATGTAAAAATGAAGGGGTCAGATTGTCCCATCTGCAAACAGTGGATTATCACCTGAGTTGTTACACACTACATCTCAAACCCAATGTAGTTCTATGTGTATGTGCATAGAATTGTGCCCTTTTTTACTCTGTTGTGTCTCACACTTGACGGTTAACGAGGGGAAGTATCTAGACGTAGAATGTAAATAATGTGTGCATGAAATAATAGACTTCCCCATCCTATGAAGTGTGATGTAGATGCCCAGTGTTTTTCCCGTGTGATGGCGCTAGGATGGATTGTAAATGGACCTACATTACATTTCTTTAAGTGAGTACCCCTTAGTAGAGATAGTCGATACTACTTCTTGGTCCGTATTATGATTCACAGAACTGTATATTTATAGATCCCTTCTTGAATTTCGTAATTATCCCCGAAAATGCCGACTACTAACAATATAAGATGCTCAAATGGATAGAAAGGACCCAAAAAGTGTGTGAGCAAAGTACAAGAGGAAACTGGTGCCTGACAATTGGTGTCCAATGGGCATTGGCATCCAAAAAGGACAAATGCCCGAAAGTTGGACAAACAGATTGAGAAAGTACAAGTGTAAGAATGAAGTAGAATCATAAAATAAGGAAAGTTGGCCAAAGACCCTGGGTTAATGAGAATTTATTACTTAGTAACCTATGAATAATAGTATGTAATCGCTCCTAGATAAATTACCCACAAGTACATGATTTTTGTCACAGTCCCAAAACTTTATGTTGGTGTGATAAGAAACTTGAAAACCCTAAACTAGATAGATATGTTTTGTACCCATATCCATGCTAAATTGATGTAAAAAGCATGTCGAGGGACTAGATTAAAGCATGGAGTGATAAAAAGATTGGAGAGGGCAGAACTAAATAGACAAGTATAAAGATGATGAAAATAAACCTACGCCAAAAATGGTGGTGAATGTCAAATTTGTATATGTTTTTTTGTCAGTCCAATGTTGTGTGATGTTGTTGTTGGATTGTTGTTTGCTGTTGACTACCTACTTCTGATATGGATAACATACAAAGAGGAAGCAGGATCAAGAAGTCAAATAAGCATTGTTATATGATAAAAAATCATGACGGATTCTGTAAACATGTTGAAAATGTGAACAATGCCCATGGCACCTGATCATTGATGATGGAAAAGTGTATAAGGATCATGTAGATGATGTCGATGTGGAGAGTTTTTCGGGTGATCTATGCAATGTAATGGGGGAAAAAAGGAAGTGTAGGGAGAAAGCTATATGGTGTCACCTCCAACCTTAACTGCTTTCCGTGTATAAAACACCATTATAGATTGTGTGTATGTGTTAAGGACTCACTTCCCTATAAAATCCCATGTGTAAAATCCCAGGACTAAAGGCTTATCTTCCCTGGCAAAACATCCCATATGACATGCTCAAAAACTGGTAATTATCCCCTGGTTATTGACACTCCAAGAAAGATCAATTTGTTAATCCCTTTGCTGGCACTCAGGGCAGGCCATTGTTACTAGGCCCAAGTCTATCTATCACATCACAAACTTAAACTTGTATTGTATTGGACTTGTGGTGTAACTCTATATTGGATGACTGATTCACCCATATGATGCCCCTTTCCTTTGGGGTGCAGGGATGCTTCAGACGGAGGATGTGACCCAAAAAAAGAGGACCCATCCCTTGTTACTAAATTGTGGCCTGTAGGGGTTAAGGAATGTGTTGGTAAAAACCCAGGAACATGTAACAAGTGGTTAGGAAAATAGTGTTAGTTACAAGAAAGACAAACACTCTTGTGAATTTTGGGACATGTAGATAAAAGAAAACAATTTATATGTAAGCGTAAGTAAACACACAAGAGAACAATGTAGACCACGAAACATGGTTGCAAACATGGACATCACTCCGGATTGTCTAAGGACAATGAAAGACGATGACTCCAAAATCATACAAGTGTGCACACAAACACAAAGGGAAAGTACCGCAAACAATGGCATACAACGAAATCATGTACAACAATATAACAAATCACCATGTGGAAAATAGTCTTGTAAAAAAAATGTTTGACTTGCCAATGACAGCATCCATAGCATGTTAGGAAACATAAGAGTATTAAAAAGAGTATTTCGAAGCATGTATTATTCTGATAAAAAAGTAGTGTGTTAGGGAAACAAAATTCAATAATATCATTTTGTAGGTACGAAATTGGATGCCCTCAGGAGCACGATGTGGGAATGGTACTAGGGATTAATGCTAAAGCATCATGATGTGTTCGATAATCGACCTATATAATCTACAATCACAACTAAAACCATCACGTGAATGCACCCCATGTGTGTATGATAAAGATAATGACATTACAAATATCTATCTAAACATGGTGTCATACAGTGAACATGTACAAGTAAATGCCAACCAAGATCTGAGTATGTTGTGCGGATGGAATGAATGCGAGGAATGAAAAAGGATTTGTGTTCCCCCTGATTAAAGGAATATATGTAGTGCGGTCAGTTAGTATGCCCCTCATCAGCAACATATGAACCATAAATGAGAGTGCATCAGCGGGAAATGGTCTGAATGATGTGTGTAGAAACACATGGTGATTTTTAAGGTGTAATGCATTGTGTGGGATTGAATGAATAAATATTTTAAGTGTCATGCATTGTGTGGGATTGAATGTAATAAAGTCAAAATTGATGAGGTGGTAGGTTGTACGATGATTTAACTAAATATATATCACTAAAACATATGGGGAAAGATGCCAAAAAAATCATAATGATTGTAGCTTAAACCTGTATATCATGAAATCTATGGCTGGAATGATAAAAGTGTGATGAGTAGCACAATGGCTATATCAACACATTATAGATAAAGTAATGATGAAAAGATGTTGCATGGTGTGATCAAATGTGAAGAAGAAAGGTGTAAAATGATATAGGTTGGAATGGGGTGGGGTTTTTTTGATTTGGACCTCAAAATGGAGTGGAACATGGACTAGATGACATCATTGAGTAGTGAGTGTCGCTGTCATAGTAAATATGAAAAAAAAGCATAGATGTGTGGAGAGAAATGTCATGTGGGATGAGAATGTGTAGTGGTGTAATGTAGGATGTATAATAGGTAGCAGACCCCCCCCCCCCTCGAGTATATGGAGATTAAGAGGTGTAGATGCATAGTACATGTACGTGTAAGCTCTAGGATGATGATGTGGTGTCCCTAGATTTCACTTTGAAATTCTCCGAATACCCATTTTAAAAAAAATAAAATTAAAAATAATGGTCTTTGTGTTTATTGCAAGGAAGAAGTTGTCTATATTATGTTTAGGATATCCCAGTGAATCAATGAGCCAATTTCAACAAATACTAGATGCTTCAAACTCATTTTAGCCCTTCACCAAGTGTTGGTTTGCAGCAGAATTTTATTTACTTATTATTGAATAAATACTGCCTGTTTGAAGTACAATTGTGCTCCGATTGAATCATGTTGAAGTTTTCTTGTCAGTACTCACTATCTCAATAGGGGTTTCACAGAATGAATTAAGGCATCATCTGCAAAACTTCTTGGAAAATTTTTTGGTTTATTTATTTCTTTTGGACTTTTTTCTTCTGATTTCTACTCAGGTTCTTTGTGAATTCCCCTAGGTCTATTCCTTGTCCAGTATTGTTCTTTAATTTCATAAAGCATCTGGGATTCATCTACTGAACAGCACCAGAAGGACATCAGCCCTCAACATGCAAACTTTGACCAAAAAAAATGAAGCCATGCACAAAAGCATCTCCAGGCCAGTCACCACTTTTGAGAATGAATGAGTGTAAGTTACAAGGGCTTTTGATATTGGCGGAGGCAAGCGGGAATTTCTTACTGTCTTTGCAAGGTTGCTTTTTCCCATAACGGAAAAGTCATTAAGTTGCAATGGGAAATCAAAGGTGGCAGGCATGGCGGGAATTCTTACCCTTCCTTGCAGGGTTGCTTTTCCCCATGAAGACCACGTCACTTAAGCTGAAATGGGATTTTTGGTGGTGGCAGGCATGCGGGGAATTTCTTACTTCCTGGTAGGGTACTTTTTCCCATGAAGCAAAATTCACTTAAAGCCTGCAATGGGCATATTAGAGGTGGTAGGGAGTTGATGGAATTTCTTACCTGCATTACAGGGTTAAAATTCTCAGTATCAAAGAAAAATCACTAAAGCACTGGCGGCAATTTTTTACTTAAACTTGTCGGAGTAAAAATTCCACGATGATGAAAGTAAAATCACTCTACATGAAAGAGCGGATTTTGGAGTGCAGGCAGGGTTTAGAAATCCCATCAAAAGTTGACACTCCTATTTTGGAAATTATCATTGCTAAAAATGGACCCGTCTTGGGTGATTAACAATGCATTTAATAATTATGTATTAATGTTTTATTACCCCCTTTTGGCACATAAATAGAAGTAAAGTCAATGCAAGTGGAAGAGCTTAAGAGAAGTCTCAATTATGCCCAGCTCCAAATACAATACAATACTGTATTTAAAGCAACCAAAAACCTGATAAATTGGGCACCCAATTTGGGTGAATAAACATGATTGTTTCATTAATTAAATTGTCAGACGTGGGAAGGGAATATAAAAATAGTATGTTGAGGATTATATACGCATGGGCTGCATAATGACGAAGCAATAAGCAATTAATTGATTTGCAAAGATGCAGCCCAGATATGTTTGGCACCAAGGAGGAGGTTTTGCATTAAAGAGTGTTTATTCATTACCAGGGAGCTCAGGTTGGCACATAGGATTGGCAGACTGATCTTGCTATGATAATATCTTCATGTGGTATAAGTGTCTAGTGATGAAATAATATTTTTGCTACTTTGCATGCAAGCAAAGCTCAAATTTCGGGGGCAGCAAGCGTTATATGCAGATTTGGTGATAAACATCAAGGATTTCATGCCATGGACTCCTCAATTCTTTGTATGAATTATTACAAGTATTATCACAAGTGATCAAAAAATGTCAAGAGTACTTGAATATATCTTCTAAATCTGAAGAAGTTTCTAGATATGCATAAAATTGATCCAAGTTGCCCGGGCTTCTAGTAAAATTTAAAAGAAAAAGAGCTTCGACAAGATTGGTTCCAGGCAGGTGGAGCTGATGAAAGAGAAAGATAGTAGAAAGAAACATGCAATAGCTTCAAGATTTGTTGAAGTTCATGATACAAAACATTGGACCTAAATCTATCACTGATTTACTTAACAGATACAAATCTCATAATTGCAAAGGCTTCCAGCAAAAAAATCCTCCTCTTGTTCTAACATAGCGGTAGAATTTGGCATGGAAAATGAAAATCCTTTCCAGGATCTTGTGCATGTGCTCCCAATCGTAAGTTGAAGCCTTAAATGAATTACTTGTATTTGCATTCACCAGAGTGTTTCTAGAATTAAAATGATCTCTTTGCAATAAAAAAAATAGAAAAGAAAATGATGAGTTTGCGAATCATTTCGCCCAAACCAGTGCACTAGTGCAATGTAATGAAGAAGGAATTGAAAAGCTTCAATGATCAGAAGGAATTACAGTCAAAGGTCTACCCATAGCAACTACAGTCATACATAGCTTCCAGAATCCAGTTTGGTGAGAATCAAAGGACGAAAAAAAGAGTCGACGCATGTAGAATATGGAAGAAAATCACAGTCCATAAAGAGCTTCCAGACATAGTTTCGTGAAATCAAAGCAAAAGAGCAACCGCATGCAGAATATGAAAGAGAACCAAGACTAGGAGGGATTGTCGCTTCTTCTTATTTCTTTTCATCTTATTTTATTTCTCAGACAAAGTATGGAGAAATCAATAAATTATAAAAATTAAGTGAATTGGTTAAAAGCCAGACTGAAGAAGTCAATACTTGAAAATAGGTGGCAACATGCGAAATAGAAGGTTCTCTTTTTGTTATCAATCATGCATGTCTGCAAAGAGAAAGTCTAGGAATAAGATTTCTAGTTGTTTCCCTTTTCATAGCTTCGCATGCGGGAATTAATTTAAAGCTTTCTATTTTAATTTTCCCTTTATACACTATAAATAGAGGAAGAACCTACGGGTAAGGATCGAATTTTTAATTCACATTTCTTGTGTTTCAAAAATTTGAGCTGAGAACCTTGATAACTTCTGCCAAGTAGAGGAGGAATAGAGAAGCGCTTTCCGGAGAACTCGGTGGCAATGGTGCATCGTCTCGTTTTATTTCTACGATCTATTCATTAAAACATTTGTGTTATTCCTATTATTAAAGTTTCCTTGGCTTTGAATGATGGTATTCCGCCTATCTATTTGTTTAATCTATGTGCATGTGATCAACTCTATAAATATGATTGGGTTACAATTTCTCCATCTTTCATGTTTCTATATTTTCCTCTTCTATAGATTTTTCCTTTCTTTTATAGCTACTAACTGGCTTGCACATTGCTCTAAAACTTATGGTTCATGAGGCTAATGGTAAAGTAATACCAACAACTAGATATTTGGAAATATAACTGACAAATTCTACACGGGAGCCTCACTGGTCAATGAGGGGAGATTGAGAATTTAGGCTCATGACTACCTGAGGTTTTCAACTGTGCAGAAAATATAACCATTCAATTTTTGGCCGGAATCGCTAGGGAAAAAATAATATTGTAGACCAGAGCTATCTTGCTAGTTCCCAGTGAAATCTCAACACTAGCCGAACGTTCCATCAGTGTGTCTAGCAAAGCTTAAGGAAGATTGACCATTTTTATCTATTGCAGAGCATTGTAATTCATCATCCTCCTCAAGTTAGAGAGCGTAGATCTAGTCTTTAAACCAAGAAGAAGAGGTGACAAATTCGCCATATTTGGATGGGCAGCACAATCTAGTAGCTGAGAGTATTCATGATGAAGTATATCTCAAAAGAAAAACATGCTCCTTTCATGATTGTTTTTGCTTAGCACTTTCCCCTTGCCAGCGCGGTTCCAGTGTGCAGCCTTTGGACTCTAAATCTAACGCATATATATGCTACTAAAGGACAGAAATATTTTCTAAAATTATATGGATGATGGAATTAGACACCAGGCTGATCACTGGCCCACGGTTCTGTATATCCTGTGGATTTGTTTCTCTACATTCGAACCTGAAGATGTGTTATCTGTCTTTTCAGAGAGATAGGCATGACTTGGTATTGGAGCATGTTCTACTGGCCTAGCTCCTGGCACCATAACCAATGGGCTATACGTTAGGGTGACGGCATTCATGAAAAGATTAAAACCTACTGAAGATTTTAAGACCTTGATAACTCAACTGACTCAGCGGAAGTTAGGATCAGAGAAGACAGCGGGGGATTTTATTGCCAACCTTCCAAGTGACTTTACAAATTATGGGCTTCTCCTCTATGAAGGATGAGAAGTAAAAAGGTATTCTTCATCAATGCCTTTACTTCTGAAGTACGCTATCAATGGTGAGAGCAAGTCCTGCTGACTTGTTAGCCGCCCCAAACAAAAATGGGGTTTAAAATTGAAGGATGGGACATTATCATGGCTGGAAAATGAAAGAGCAAAACAATTTAGAGCTGAAATTTTATCTTCTATACTACATTGGATCACTATTGCAACACAATTTAGGCCAATGAGATGTCGCATAGGAAGAAACAAATGGATCAAAATGGCTCCAAGCAATAACAATGCCCCTTCTAAGAATGTCAACAACAACAACCGGAACCACATTATTGGTCCCAAGATTAGCAATTGAAGTGTCATAGAAACCAATCTGGAGATGAATGAAGCAGCAGGAAGCTGGCCGCTGACACGATCAAATCGACATAATAATAATTTGTCGGTCCTGCTGGCAGACACCAACATTAATTACCTGACCTAACAAATTGAACATGACGCTGAAGAAACTTCAGAAAGTATACCATGGTCATACTGCAGGTAGTATTTACCGATCATACAAACTCGCCAAGTGAGGCATTAGCTGTAAACATCGAGAGAAAGAAGCAGCCTCTTTACCTTCTTCTTTAGCTCTAGAGATAAGATGGAGTTGTTCATTCGCACCCCAGAAAGCGCTCAGGTATATGAAATCTATTTCTTCTTCGACTATGACCATGCCAAGAAAATTGCGTTCAACTGTCAGAAGTTGAATACTTAAGCGCCATTCTGAGAAGTTAAACTAGGCTATCAATATGTACAATCATAAGCAATCAATACATCAAAATGCCTTGCCTAAGCCCAAGATACTTCCCTAGAACAAAACACTACAGTTGTTACAAATCTCACTGCTTCTAAACAGCAAGTGGCCATTGTAGGTTTCATATGATTATGGTTTCCGAGTTAACTATTGCCTTATAGATGCAGGTGCTGCTCACAATGTCTGCCCTCTCAGTGTGATTCTCTTGATTACCCCCTGAATTACCCTAGGAAAGTTGTTACTCTATGAAGCGACAAGTCCCTTTAATCAGACCACTCAAAGATCACAAGCTATTTTGGTACCTTCTGACAACCATCTTAACATATGACAATCTAGTTACAGCTCTTTCATGGTTTCCTATGGGATGTTGCGAGTAGAAAACCTGCAAAGAGTTGGGAGGAGAAGTAAAGATAGGATTGGCTGTACTCATATTCCTACAAAAGGACTAAATAAGAAGCTGGAGCAAAAAAGAAGTCCCAAGTACATGGTGGTGAAAAAAATCTGAAGATCATAGCATCTTATATTCTTTTTACAGGGGTATGATCACGGTGTATACTTCTTGCGAAATGAATATAAGGCTTCATGAGATATTAACTTAACTAGAGGCCATCACAAAGAAGAGGGAAAAAGTTTTTGGATTGTAGAGTTTAAGGGGTTATTGTTCATTTGGAGAGGGCAGACATCTACTAATATTCTCTAGATCATGAGATATTCCCATACTCCCACAAGTTGATGTTAGAAGATCACAATCATACGACAGAGTATGAAGCATTGCCTACTAGGATGGAGCAAATCTAAAAATAAAGAGTAAAACTCCTCAAAGACCAAGGAGATTTTGAAATTCTATTGTAATAGCAAGTGTTAAGGGCAGCGTCACGTCACAAGAGACAAGTTGAATAATTATAGAGATAGATACTTTCTGCCACATCAATTTCAACTTCTCTATTGACTTTCATTCAACAAATCAGAATGCCATGGCAGACTCTTTGGTGGTCACAGTTACACATCTGAATCCAGATAGACCACCATCCATATTCAGGAAGGTGAAATTATAAAGTGGAGATGGTCTACCGACTTTTGATCCTTCTCTCCTTTCTTTATTTTTCTAAAATTCCTTGATAGTGTTGAACAATTATAAAGAATTTTAATGAGGAAAAACAAAATCTGCATGTCTTCATGTTGAAGGGAATAAATCACCACCCTGAAAAATCAAGTCACAGGAAAAATTTGATATAGGTTGGTATGAGACAATCGTGGAATAATCCAACAAAAGGTACAAAATCCCTAAGGTTTAGTTTTACATTAGTAGGACATTTGACAAGCATGATCATTACCTGAAGAAGAGAAAAAGAATATGGTGATAGTCTTCCTCAGAATGCAGTGTTGCGTAAAAATTTGGGAATGGAGGATCTTGATGCAGACTTATCCACCACAGAGAGAAGAAAGGATGAGCCACCACCAGGTGAAGTTGTAAGGACTTTCCCAAGGTATTTGACAAGAAGGTCAGAGAAATAAAGTTCACGATGGAGACTGGTAATTTGGTGGGACAAGAGAAGAACCGAAGGGCTGCCATGACAAAAATCCGATTCATCTAGAAAGGGCCCTTCACGATCAAGAGAGTGTCAAAATGGATATTCTTCCTTGCTACCAGAATGGAATTGAACTTACAATTCATGCCTTTTAAGGGCAACATCTCAAGCTGTTCGGAACTGAGATAAGCATGGTAAACCACAATGTTGGTATATAAATAAAATTGTTTTTATTTCTTGTCCTTTTTATTTGTTTGTTTTATGTGGGCCTGACCCCAAAACCAATGGACAAGACACGCAACCAGAGATGATGGGATCTACTTTAACTCTGTCATTGGAAGAGTAAAAAGATTGGTCCACAAACGGAGCCAACTGGTGTCCCCAGATTCATTTAAAATTTGGGACCTACCCATTTTTAAAAAATCATTTTTTAAAATAATGAGGTATTTGTGTTTTTATTGCCAAAGTGGTCTGTATTATGTTAGGATATTACTAGATGAATAACATGAGTCAATTTCAACAAATACCCAGATCCGCCCAACTCATTTTATCCTTTGCCAGTTTTGTCTGCAGAAATTTTTATTTACTTAGTATTAATAAATAATGACCCGTTTGAAGTAAATTTACCAATGAATCCTGGTGAAGTTTTCATGTCAGTACTCACTCTCCCGATAGGGTTTTCCACAGAAATGAATTCAAGCATCGTTTGCAACTTCCGGAACGTTTCACTTTTATTTATTTCTTTTGAATTTTTTCCAGTTTTATTTTCTCAGTTTCTCGTGATGAAATTCCCCTAGGTCTAGTCCTTGTCCAGTATATTCTATTTAATTGCTTGAAGCTTTGGAGATCATACCGACGCATCACCAGAAGGAATCAGCCTCAAAATGAACTTCTGACCAGAAAGATGAAGTCATGCATGAAACGCCTCCTCCCAGGCAAAAGTCAAACACTTTTTGGGAATGAATGATGAGTGTTGTAAGAGGAATGGGATTTTTGTACTAGCAAGCAGGCGGGATTTCTTACCTGCCTTGTAGGGTGCTTTGCCCTGAAGGCAAAGTCACTTAAGATGTGATGGGAAAATTAGAGGTGGCAGGTAAGCGGGAATTTCTTACCTTCCTTACAGGGTGCTTTTTCCCATGAAGGAAAAGTCACTTAAGCTACAATGAGATTTTTGGTAGTGGTAGGCAGGCGGGAATTTCTTACCTACCTTGCAGGGTAATTTTTCCCATGAAGTAAAAGTCACTTAAGCTGTAATGGGAATATTACAGGTGGCAGGCAGGCGGGAATTTCTTACCTGCCTTGCAGGGTAAAATTTCCCGTGATGAAAGTCAAATCATTTAAATGAAATAGGGAATTTTTGGAGCTGCAGTGCAGGGTAGAAACTCCCATCAAAGTTGACTTCCTATTTTTTGAAATTACTCTTTCTAAAAATTGTGACCCACCTTGGGTGAATAAAAAAATTTTTGAATTAATAATATTGATTAATGTTGTATAACTCAATTTTGGCGCCATAAATTAAAAGGCAAAGTTCAATCAATGCAAGTGGAAGAGTAAAGAGAAATTTCAATATGGCCTAAGATAAATAAATAAAAATACTGTATTTAAACGAAACCAGCACATGTTAATGGGTGTCAATTTGGCGTGAATTAAAACATGATTGTTTATTAATTAAAATTTCCGAAATAGGAGAAGGACAATTATTAAAAATAGTATGTTGGGGGGGATTATATAAAGCATGGGTGACCATAAGGAAGAACCATTAATTATTTTTTGCACAGGATGGATTGCAGCCCAGACAAGTTTGGCACCAAAGGAAAAGAAAGGAGGTTTTGCATTAAGATTTTAAAGAGTATTTTTCGTTGCCAAGGAGCTTTAAGGTTTGGCACAGGGTTGGGAATGACTTGGTTCTATGCTATGAAAAATTATCTGCATGTTATGTAGAAGTACTCTAGTGAATTAAATAATATTTTTTCTTGATTTGCAGCCAAGAAAAGCCTCAAATTTCTAGGACAGAAGGCTTTATTACAGATTTTGCTGATAAAAATCAGTATTCATTGCTTGGACTCCATCTTTGTCAGAATAATTGCAGTATTCATCATAGGTGCTGAATCAATGTTAGTAAATTGATATACTTTTGAATTTGGAATAAGTTGCCAGAACCTGCACAAATTATCCCATAAAGGGATTCCGACAGAATTAAAAGAAAAAGAGCTCACCAAAAATAGTGTTCAACCATGTTGAAGCATGTTGATGAAAGAGGAAAGATCAATAGAAA